>JAOWAR010151653.1:0-27390 GCA_028571005.1 Clathrina lutea
CGACCGGAGGTACGATGAACGTGGAGGCGTGCGCGGACCGCAGGCCCGGAGAGCTGCTATTTGGGCCCGAGTGCCCCCAGTGGCTGTTTGATGTGACCTGCAAGTCGTTTTCTCTGCGGAAGAACCATGCTAAAAGGTACCAAAAGTCCGAAGGTAGTGAGGCACCTGCCATTGTGTTCAGTGTACGAGGTCGCCTCTTGGAGCATCGGAATGATAACGAGCTCCAAATAAATAAATAAAAAACATATGTGACCTGCCATTGTCTATCGTTCGACGACCGGCCTGCCCCATATCGATCGCAAGGCGAGCTCGATGAAATTCCAGTTTTTTATTGCCACTGACTGGTCGATCGATTGATCGTGCTAGCCTGGTCACCATGGCCACGAGGGCTCGCGACGTCGTCCGGATCCTCAAATTTTCTTTCACCTTCGACTCTACGCGCGCGTTATCCGAAATCGGCATACATTGTATAGCCCGCACTGTTCGAGTTTAGTTGGCAGGGAATTAATAGATCTGGTCGTAACCTCGCTCGGATGACCTTACGAGAAACTAAGATTTTTTGATCAGTAATGTCACATCGATGCAGAAACATCATTGAGTTTGAAAAAGAGATGCGAGTTGTTGAAAAGGTCTGCCTCAATAATTATTATAAACAGAGGTGATGACTGCTTATTGCTCAGGAATACCAGTTTCTGAGCATGTCCACTTGGGGAATTAAATGTGCAATAGAATTCCCTGCGACGTTATTAGAGGGAATTAGCTGCGTGATTCAATTTCGTGCTCAGAAATTGTGTAAGGGTTCCCTACACATATGTCGAAGGTTCCAGCTCAGTTCTACATCAAAAGTTGGATTTCTACCTGTATGTGTACAGCCTGGAGCAAGAAAATATAGAAACTGATGTGCAATAACCGGTGCATCCCAGTTGCGCACAACTGGTGATGAAACCTTGGCAATGGCCTAGCATGTTGAATAGAAAAGTGATACCGGGAACACAATCAGGAGAAGCAATGCCTAACAATCCTCTTGTGATTTTCTCCTGTCATCGTATTATACAGCCAGGCTTGACGCTGTCCGAGGTCTTTCGATCATCTGCTTGATCCTCTTACTGCCTGCTGCAATTCTTGTCGGTCTCTCCCTACGCCCGTGGCAAAACGGCCGTTCTCTAGCTCTGGCTGGCTGTGGAGTGCTCATCACCCAAAGTAAGGAGGTAGCGTGTTTCGTAATTTTTTTTGCCTCCACTCTCAGTGCAAAAAAAATGGGCCGTGCTGGTACTGTATGAGGCTTATCGGTAGTGCCACATTTCACTGCAATGATGTCGTGGTGTGGTGTGTACATGGCTAGTGAGCAACCATGTTCGTCAGTGTTCCAGGCAATGCTTTAGCCCAGCCATATCTTGGCTGTGTTTTTTGTACACATGTATGTCTTTTATTTGGCCTCGTTCCACTAGTTGTTTTGCTTCTCTCAGCTCGGTTTTCCCCTCGACAAAAAGCATTTTCAAAATCTCCACGGCATGCCCCAGCTATCTGCTGCAGTACTCCTTATGAACAGAGCCTGCATATAGGTGATGCATGCGATCTGGACTACCATGACCCAGGCAGCAACCATTGAAAAGCATACTCAGTCTCCACGCTTTCACGTTTGAGTAGCAGCTAATTCTAAGACCAAGCCAGAAAGATGATGATTGACCTTGCACTTTATCCTCTTCCTGCGACCGTGTTTCTTCCCTAACAGCACTCCTTCAAGTGGTGGCGGTTGGCATCGCTGCTTGGTGGATTAAAGACTTGCAGTACGAAGTAGGCTGGTCATTCGGCTTGTCCGCCGCTTTGATTGGGCTGTCGATCATCGCTTCTATCTTTGCTGGGGTCTCATCTTCACAGACCACTAATCCTGCGACAGTGTCTGATGTTAAAGCATCCTCTCCACCCCCCGGTTACTCAGCCTGACAGTAGATTTGTGACCTCTAACCCAGAATGTACACACATTGTGACCTCCTTAAGGCTGTGTCAGCCATGCCAGTTAGAAAATAATTATAAAACCATGCCCTATTCTATGATTTAAGAAATAAACTCTTCTGCACCACTGAAGTGAAACAATCCTTCTCTTCTTCGAATGCCGTGGTTCTTTCTTGTGCAATGGTTTCCTTTTGCTGCCCAGTTCTTTGGCCATCCAGCTTTTCGCCAAACCACTACACTCTACCTTTCTTCATCATGATGCCATACGAGTGTACCATGGATCAGTTGCCAAAGTCTTGTTTTGCAAAGTTTAATTTTAAATTGCTATACCTTGAAAATCGTATTCTTTTCATGAACATGACATCTCTGTGTCACTTTCATTCTCACTTATCCCAGTGTCGCAGATTGATGATGTATAAGGGTCGTAGAGTGTTTCTATTGGGTATACTGGTGGGGATCAACCTCTCGGCATGGCAGACAGAAGTAACGCCAGTCGAGAATTTATACTGGAAGATGCTTCGCATCATGCAATCACATGAAAAAGCCACCGCGAGACAATCGAGACCAACACACCATTGCCAGAGAAAGCCAAACAAAAGATCTGAATAGACTTAGTGTTATACTTTATCTTGTGCTTGTGCTACATTTGTCGAGACATGGACAAGGAAAGAGCATATAAATGCCTTGTCAGTTTAATGTTCCTAGAATATTTTCCAAAAGTACACGTACAAAATCGTCAAAACTGACACGGAAAATAACTCTTATTCAAGTGCCTGTCTGTAGTGAGGAGAAGGGTCAATGTGGAAAATCAATCAATTTTCTGAAAAAAGAAGCCTTCATCAAAAATCCTAACACTGAATTACAGCAGTAATATTGACTGCCATAGCATAACACACACAGCACCTCTATGAAGGCAACCAGTTCTTGGCCATGGTAGGGAATTGACACCAGAGTCAGGGTATCAGCCAATTTGCCTGGCAAAGGCAAGCAGTACCTTCAAAGGGCCGGTGGCGCTATGCCTCTTCCTAGCTTCCTAGCTTCCCTCCATCAATAGGTATACTTCTGCAAACAAGAAAAAAATAACATTTGAGGACAACACAATGACACGCGAGCTACTGCAAGATCTGCAAGAAAGTCCATATCTCAGTGAAAAGTTATTCCCCGAAATGATCTGATACTTTTGTTTCTTCCGACTTGATATTTTCAACCAGAAAAGAACCCATGGGCGGGCTTATTGTCTCAGAAAGCAACGTTGGAGTGCTGCCGTGGTTCAGTACAAAGTCTATAACTGGAAGAAAAAAATTCTGAAGCTTGCGCTCATTGAGAAGGGCACTTGCATGGGAGCAAGGACTGAGCAAAGGAAGACACTGATCTTTTCTTTTTCCTTTTTTTTTTTTTTTGAGAATTTAACGTCACACATTTACAGCTGAGCAACAATTCCAGTTGTTAGATATTTCATCATTGTCATTTTGATCATGCCTTACATCAGCTTGACCACTTATAGGGTATATATACATCTTTATACATACGCAGCGAGGATCAGCAAAAGCTCGCCCTCAGCAAGAACTTGACTTCACATCGCATCTTCTTCTAGTTTATTGTAAGTTCTGCATGCTGCCAGTGCAGAATAAAACCTCAAAAGATTGGGTTTTGGTGCTTTGTGAACTGTACCAAAGAGCTTTTCAAGAACTTGCAAGGACCCAGGACTTACCTCCAACACTCTCTCAAGCTCCGTTGTCAAGTCCATATCCTTGAAGCAATCCTCGAAGATCTCAGTTAATATTGCCCGGCGCTCTTCGTCAGTCATCCGTTGATTGTTCTCCAGCCAAATGTTAAACATCTGGCTTGCGATCGTCGCCCAGTCATTTGGAAATCGAATACTAAGTCGTCTCATTGGCTCTCCTTTCAGCTCTAGCTGCTTTTGAAGTCGATCACACTCTCCGGGTATCATGAACTTCTGGCTGAGGATGTTCAAGCGTGCCATCCACGGCACTGGGAAAGCAAACAAACACACACAGAGGTGGTGAAGGTGACGCTCTTTCAACCACAGCAAAGACTGAATGAGCTGAAAAATAAGGGTGACTAATAAGTCATGATGGGTGCAACAGCAAGAAAAAAGAACTCTTGTTTCGCTAAGGAAAAAATTAGCAGGGGACCCGGGTTTGATCTCCTGCCTCATACGGAATGCTATTCTCTTCTTTAAAGTGGTAGGAACATTAATCTTCATATACCATGGACCAGAGTTACAGTGACTAGTTCGAGCAAGACATTACCCATTGATATCCGATGAGCGAAAAATTCAGAAACCAATAACTGACAAACAAACGTTCATTGCTCACACATTCGAGGCTCACGACAGAGGTGGCATTCTCAATGACCGTTGTTCTACAGATGAGGTTCGAAGAAAGCTCATTCATCATGGCCTCAGTGTCACAATGCAGTGTCACAATGCCGCAATGCAACCGTTGTTCGTGCACATGAACATAACTAGCACCTTCCCGAGATAGTTGTCATGGGAACAATTTTCACCAATCATTCAGTTTTTGCCTTATGAATTATTCAGTGGTTTCGATTAATCACAGGTCGGTCAGACCATTTCTGATCTTGGGGTGAGATATGGCCTAGGTCATGTCCAATATTGTTAACGATCAGGAAGTGTTTCAAGGGAAAAGTTTCGAAGGAAACGAACGAACTCACCTGGTTTGACCAAAGGCTGCTTCTTACTCGCCATATCTAGGAAAGATCAGAAGATGAATCACATCACTTGATCAGAAGATAAATCACACCACTTGAACAGAAGACGAATCACATCACTTGATCAGAAGATGAATCCCACCACTTGATCAGAAGATGACTCACATCACTTGTACAGAAGATGAATCACATCACTTGAACAGAAGACGAATCACATCACTTAAATAGAAGACAAATCACACCACTTGATCAGAAGATAAATCACACCACTTGATCAGAAGATGAATCACACCACTTAAACAGAAGACGAATCACGCCACTTAAACAGAAGACGAATCACACCACTTGAACAGAAGACGAATCCCATTACTTGATCAGAAAGTCATCCCATCACTTGGACAGAAGACGAATCACATCACTTGAACAGAAGACGAATGACAGTACTTGATCAGAAGGCGATCACATCATTTTTGACTTAGCCCATGGCATATCATGTTGTGCAACTGATTATTGGAGCTACTGAGAGCCTGTTCTGGTTAACCAGCCGGCATGCCTCATGGTAACGGATTACTTGATATTCTGTGCCTCTCCTGTCAAGCACTAGCTGGCAACTGAGAGAGAACTTCAACCGCAGCTGAGAAAATTGTAACAAGGAAACTGGATGCCTCCAGGATTAAGGCGATTGAAAGTCACTGGCGGGGAGGGGGGAGGGGAGACTGGGGGAAATTTTGGGGAGGGGTCCTGGGGAGGGAAAATTTGGACTAATCGCACACTCAGTGTGATTGATTCTGCCATAGCCATCATTGATACGTACTGAGCATTTACATCCATCGAGCATTTCTAGTAGTTGTGAGATTAGGCCAGTTGAGCAGCTTTGCTGACGACATCGAGCATACGCAATGCGGACGACATGACAAGAAGAGAATGCTCAACAGGTGGCTGGTGCACAAATCAGATTGTGATCAAGTGCGCAGGTGAGCTTCACGTGTCGGATTTCGAGCATGCAGGCAAGCCGGAGTCTGGCGTAGGCGCACTAATCATACAGAGAAGGAGTGTGGCTCACGGTATATCAGGCAGAATTTGTCTGGAGGGGCTTGTATTGTATATACAAAGCAAGCTCGGAGCAAGAGTTGGAGCTGATCGATGACGGCGAGGGAACAAACAGTACAGCAGCGTCAGTACGGCCAAGGCAGATTAGTACATGCATGTTTGCTTCTCTATATAAGCAATTATTCTTATTTTCTTCTCGATTTCCTTCTCACATCTACTTCTGCCTCCCTACATCTGGTGGTCAGAATCATTTCCACCGCCGACGTGGACGTGCACATGGCCACTGGAATCACTGCGGCTCTAAGGTCTCTACCCAACCACGGAATGCATCGCTTACATACCATCCACTTCCTGGTGCGTCCGTGAAGATCCCTCTCTATACTGCCAGTCCCCACGTAGGTCTTGCGCCAAGTTCGATCGAAGCGAACCGAGCCGATATGAGTAGTTCTGCGATATGTGTATTCAACCAGCAGTCGGTCACTCCTGCCGGATCCCGCGTGTTTCCACACCTTTTCCCGCTGTCTTTGCACGGTGAACTATTACCGTCCGCGGTCGACTAGTCGGGGTCGAAATTACGAATCGCTGGCTTGCGTACACGCCAGCCGCATGACACTGTGGTAGGTCTGCAGCCAATAAATCTACGATCGACAATTGCCTTTAACCTGATGGCTTGAGTCCGGCCCGCCAGGCCAGCTGTTGATCACCCCTTTCTCTCCCTGGTCGAGCATGGGCTAGGCTTAGTTTATCATGGTCTATGCCCGCTGACTCCCGCTGACTTCACCACCATGGCGGGCATGATGATGACCTGCATTATGCTGTAGCAGCGAGCAGGCCAGGCCGCTAGCTGGCAAATAGCCCGCCCGGCACTCCGCCCGGCCGTTTACCATATGTACGCATTAGCAACTTTGGAGTCGTGCGAGCTTCGCATCGATTTCGCGCGCGGCCGGGCGGCTAGCACATATGCCGCGTTTCGCGACCACGGGCGATTAGGCTAGCCTAGCCTGATGCTGGACGCGCGCTTCGCGTCCACATCACATGCATATGGCCAATCAGCACGCAAGTGACCGTTTAATATAATGTGATATCGAGTTCGATTGCCTTGATCATGATCATGATGATTGCAAGTCAAAATTGAAGACGTCCGTTTGCGTGTGTTGCATATGCGCATGCGCATGCTACCGCTTGTTGAGTTTCAACGCAGTCAAGCTCGATATCACATGATTAAACATGTTAAACGGCCACTGCCATTTCAGCTCCAGACTGAGTAGATCCATGTGATGATGCAGCACGTCTCGGAGCTCTAGCTGTACCGTGTACCGCCGGACTGCACGCGCCATTTTAAAAGTTGAACGCCAGGGAAAATTCACAGCGATCTTCACAGGAAGAAAACCAACCTCACAAAATCCGAGAATCGCCAAAATCTTCTCAACCCGTCTTTGCCTCATCTTGGTACTAGGTACTAGCTGCTTTGTGAAGCTATCCTTTTTTTTTTCAGCCCTGGCAGCCTGGCAGCTACGTTTTGGGTTCGGTGCAGATCGATGCCTTTTTCATAGCTAGGGTCGTAAATCCGATCGCAGGGAAATGCGTTGCCATATATCGTAAGTGTGTAATGTTGCTACGCCGCACTTGGTACCGAGAAATCCATATTATCTGAGCTTTCAGCGGTGACTGGGATGCCCTTAACCGAACGCCTGCAACTGGCTAGGCTAAGGACTCAGCAGTATTGTTTCACCGTTACCACGTAAACTCAGCACTATTGATATATTCCAACCTAACTGAACAGGATCATATAAGATAATACTTGTCAAAATTACAATGCAGCGAGGGAAAGGAGTATGACAGCGTCCCTGAAAACTGCAGGTTGTGGGTATGTCAGGGCTCACATTGTCATCTCAAGCTTGGAAGCGAAGGAGATATAAGCCCTTGTAGCAAGTTTCTAAAACAGTTGGACTTTGGGATGAGAGAACTAGAGAGGGGCTGAAAAGGATTGGATAGTCTGGCAGTAAATCAGGTATTTCCAAGAGGGATATATGCACCAAAGGCTTGTGGGGATCAAGATCTGAGCAATTTTCATTGATTAATCCAGTTTTGAAAATGCATAATCTTCCTGCGGTGATGCTGTCAGTGAGTAAGCGATTCAACACAGCGATAGCAGTGGCTTCTCCATGCCTTCTCCTGCAACAAAACAGAGAGAGAGAGAGAGAGAGAGAGAGAGACGGCAAAGGAATGTGAGATGCAACAAACCTAGAGCTTAGATCTGAACAGATTTTAATTAGAGCCTTCGAACATCCAGCACATCACACTTCAGATATTCGTACAGCTTCCTCTAAATACTTCTAAAACAGACAAACAAGCTTCGGTGGAGGGTAAGAACATAATTGAAATGGGCCGTATAGGTTTAGAAATTTGCATATTGATATCAGGTTATATCAGAGAGTTTGATCGAAATCTATTGCACAGAACGGCTGTGATCACAACCATCATTTTCCTCTAGAAATCAGCGAGTGAAGGTGACTGAAGTGCAGTTGAAGGCGTTTTCTGGGCAAGCAGAGACAGTTGGGGAGGAACGAATGCAGTGGAGTGACCCAGCTAAGTGCACTCCGGGCGAACAAAGGGCGCACTGCTCGATCAACAGACACTCTAAGCCATTTGAAGCCGTTGCAAGTGATGGAACACTGCAGGGGAAAGGCAGTGGCCACGGGAGTGCAAAGCCAGGAGCAGGCATACGAAGGCGGCAGATGGCAATAAACCGCAGAACAGGTCGAGTGAAGGCACAAAATCAAAGCTTCACCATCTTGGAACGAACAAGAACAGATCGAGCGATCACTGTGATTCCGAAAGGTATTGTTCGATATTGGTTGATATCCTTTGAATCACTTGCTTCATTTGCTAGATATTGAGAGATGTCACATGCAGACTAAGTTGATCAAAGGCAGTCAAACATTGCCATAGGATGCAATAAAAGTAAAAAGTTGAACACTGAAGACTGAACCAAGTGTATCACTTGTCGAATGTTTAGGGCAGGAAGCATGCATATAAATTGGTGGATTTGCAGCTAAGTAAGCACTCCTTACCTGGCACTTCCTGCTGCAGTAGGCGACCTTCTTACAAACCGAGCACCAAAATACAGCTCGCTGGTTGCAGGCAACGCACGCAACACCCGTCTCATCAGACATTGAGGACGGTTCTTCTTGCGCCACCATCTTCGAAAGGCTTGGCTGGGCATGCTCTTGTGACCGTTTATCCAAGGCCCTTCTTAGCGAGCTGGTGGCAAGTGATTCGTGCTGGTAAAACAGGTCAATTAGCTGCTCGCTGTTCAGTCCTAGAAGGCGAATGTGAGCATGAGGAGGAGCTAACTGTCTCTGCAGCTTTTCGTCAGGTCTTCTATGTTGGTAATGCTCAATCAAGGGTGGCTGGTGTCGATGAAGCGGCAGTGGTGAGCCACGGACACCATTTGGTCGGAATGGCGGTTGAAGCTGAGGAAGATGTGGTTCCTGTCTGCTGTGGTCCATCTTATCCGAGTCATGCTCAGCGTTGATGCTCCTGAAATACGTCGGCACGCTTGGGAAAGGCGGCATGTCGCTACTATGGTACCGCTTGAAGCCAGCATTCCAGTGAGGGGCAGACTTGGCCTGAATATTCAAAACACAGAACACAGTCCTGAATGCAAATGACAACGGTCTGCCACAGCGAAATGAAGGGCATGCTCCCACTTTCTTTCTTTTTGATCCATTTTCTCTCCATTGCAACTAAGTGACTTCCTAAGAAAAATATTGAGCAGTATGTCTCTTGCTGTTCCCATCGATCAATCAGAGTCGATCAGCAGTGTTGGGAAATTTCACCACCTTTTCTTCAGCCTTGACATAGGTCAGGAGTAGAAACACTGAGTGCGTACCTAATATTAAACTTCCAACAAAATCAGGGTCGTAGGGTTTCCGCTGGGGAAAACTTCAAATTCAAGGCTAGAACTTGACATCAGGCTGTTTTCAAAGGTTGTACAAACAATAGGAGCTCATCGAGCGCCTGATTCCTCATCATTTGAGCAATAGTTCGCAACTTCGAAAAGATCTTTGTATCTTTGGGTGAGAAAAGCCGCCTTCCATGGAGTCGTCGTCCCATACTTCCTAACACTCCAGGACATTACCCAGCAGAAGTGACATGAGGAAGCATTCCATCAGGTAAATCGATTACCCCCTCTCGGGTTCAAGTACACGTTTTCCTGATACCAACCCTCCGGCCATAATGATATGCTGTCCAGCCTATACATGTAGGGATGGCGCCCTGCAGCTGATGTCTTTGTTTCTGTTTTATCAAACAAATACCAAAAAGCACTTCAATTCCTTTCGATCTTACCCTTGTCTTCTTTGGGCCGACATTGTACCTCCGGATGGGCATGGCGCCACGTGCGGTGCTCCCCTTGCCTCCAAGTACAGCCTGGTCGACTCCACAGTTACAAAATGAGCAGGTCCACTTCTCGTTTATGCGGAGGAGGCCCTCGGGTACAGCTGGCTGGTGGCATTCCTGGTGGAAGGCTAGGAAAAAGAAAACATGTGCTAACTTATCCAGACTGGTTTGATCAAATACAAGAAAATCGATCTGACGACAAAGAGGAAGGGCAAGAGTTCAAGACCCCCCAGTGACCATGCATCCATTCTCTGGAATCAAACAAAGAGAACAGCTTTATTGTCATGCCAATTTCACAGACCCGTCTCCTAGGAAACTTCACAGGGCAATCATCAGTGCACCTTTGCATCTAGATGGAGTTTTTATAACAATTGCTGTTGCTGCCCCTGTTTGCATTCCAGACCGGCAGGTGGGGTTCATGCAAGACTTACCCATTCCACAACGATGGCAGACGATGATTCGATTGCCCACTTCCCCATTTCTCCGCTTGCACAGTGAACACACACTGCCTTCAGGGACTGAGGGGAACATAGGGAAGAAAAAAGAGGAAAGGAAAGAGCAGCTTGACACAAACAACGCTCAAGGAATTCCATCATTTAAAATTTAAGTTGCAATTATCCTTTACAACTCGCAGCCTCTTATCTGGTTACAAACGGAAAAGAAGTAATCCATTGAGTACACTACCACATGCTTGCGCAGGAAGCTTCTCTGTGCTATTCATAAAGCGTGCATATCTAGAGACCAGTTGACGGCTTTGTTTGATTCTTTAAAAATCAATGGGGCTATTTGATCAATTTTCAAGTCTCTCTTTCCAGAGACATTACATTACAGAGAAACGCCAGCTCTAGCTCTATCGTATAGCTCTCCTGACATATTGTTCCAGATCTTTTTTGATTGTGGAACCAAGTGCTGATTGAGCAAGAAACCCAGGGGCTCTTTGTCTTCTGCTTGCTCCAATGCTCTAAATTCTTCTTCACAATGGTACTCTTTCTCCATTGTGAACACAGTTCAAAAGAACGTTCTTCTCTTTGGTATCATTGCCCTAGGAACGGTAGCCAGAAAACAGAAGACAAGACCTGATGCTACAAAGCACATTAGTCCAGGCATGCACCAGCATCTGGGCGATCTTCCACAGTCAGCAGCAGTGGCTCAGACCTGGGAACAATTGCCAAGCTACTCACAACAGAAAAATGATGCAATTAGCAGTGGCTACCAACCGTCATAGCTTCTCATTTTAGTCTGTGACCGCCAGCAATGGGTACAAATTGCCGCCATAGTACAGTGACAAGATTGTTCCCTTCCGTCATTGGTCTTTTTTTCTCACCACAAGTTGCGGACAAGAGACACCGCAGGGTTCTTTTGTCCGCTCCACATTGAACAGCAGCAACCTATTCAGCCAACGTGCGTTCACTGACGCCTGTCGCTGGACCATGTGGCGCCAGAATTCTTCAGGGGGACAATAAACCACCTGCCGCAGGCCACCAAGGAGCCGTCCTCCGGGTCTAAAGTGGCGCCAGTCATGAGAGCCTGTGAGCGCTTTCGCTCACGTGAGTACAAGGAGTTTTACGCAGGTCATTTGCCTTCTGGTGGTCCACGGTCATTCTCGCAGCGGGCGTCGATCCGGGATACAAGAGGTCGTGCGCTATTTGCCAGATGGCACTGAAGCCCGGAAGCGACGGTATTTTCTTTCAGCAAGCGGATAAACACAGCTCCTTGCCCTCCGCTGTGGTAGCGCCCTGGTATCTGTTTGCGAAAGGGCCTTTTGGGGTAGGGCTTGTTCCGTGTACGTTTCACACAGGCGGACTGAGGCTCGCGAGGAAAAGTACATGAACAAATGAACCATGATCAACATGACGGTAAAACAGAACGCGTGGGTGAACGAGCGACTGCTTCGCTAGATCGCTCGCGACGTCGATTAGAAGCAGGCGCATGCTTTGGTTCAAAGCACGTACACAATGCCCCGTGGGACGTATCACCGCAGCATCCGCGTGTGTGGCGCAGATGGCAATTGAAACAAGAAACGCCAATGGCTCCCCCTCACAATAGGCCCACGGATGACATCTCCTGCCCTTGAAATAAGTAGGGGTCCTCCCTCGAAGGTAAACCGCAGCGGATGTCAATGAGCGCGCACATGCTGCAGCTGTTTGTCTTGTCCGAGCCCAGAAGCACTCTGAAAATTTAAAGCTGCCCACAACCTGAACGTCGCCTTGCTGATCATGAGATTCTCACGGCTGACGACGTTCGGCGCGGCATCACTCCAACCCTGTGACGAAACGTGGAGTGCCATGAATCGCACGAATTTTCGCACTGTCAACTTTTCCAAGCGGAAATACCTAACCGCAAAGCAGAGTTTCGACCGTGCAAGTACGTTCAGCGTGCAGGTCCGTTCGATCCCGGCCCGCGCGTCCTCACTGCCGAGAAGCGTATCTGTGTTGCTTCCTCCCCCATGCTCGAGCGTTTCGACGATGCACCGACACATTCTGCGCCGGAACAAGGCGATTCTACGGGCAGCTGCCCCATGCCCCGCCAAATTATACGTCGTGTAACCCGACAGGCTGCGGTGTCTAGAAGTGCGAAAAAAAATCGCCAGCTCTCCCCGCGCTCTGCACTGGCTCGCAGAGATATTGCAACAATGCTGCTCGCAAAGCGACATTGCACTCTCGATCTCCAGGCGCCATAAAATTCCCTCTCCATTTCTCATTGTTGCGGTCTTCTCGTGTCCCCGCAGCTGCTACCCGCAAAGCCTCCGGTCCAAGCCTACCTTGGCACTCCGTCGACGGATCGATACAGTCATTGAGTCAGGCAAGATAGCGCATGTCCAAACCTCAACGAAGAACTACCCAGCTGTGCGACATTCATAGTCTTGAAGAAAAACAAGGCATAAGCCTGTTTTCTCTCTTCCTCTCAGAGAAACACCAAGAAGTAGAAACATCACAAATCAACTTCAAGTCGAGAGATGTAAAAATATTCACCTTGTAGATGATCCTCTCTTCCAGAGTCGGACGTCGCCTCTCCGGCCGTGTAGTTCCCCTCTGTCGACAGCTCTACGTCGTCCTGGCACACCTGTCGTTCAGCGTTCTCGTCGTACGCGCCCGTCTCCAGCATGGTGTTCAGATACTGGATGTATTTCGAGGCTCGCCGAAGCGTCGTCAGCTGAGACAACTCCTCGAACTCGCCACGCGGAACTTTTTTTCTTAGGCTCTCAAAAGCCTTTCGGATTTTTCTCCAGCGCATTCGCTCGCGCCTGTTCCTGCGCCGCCTCAAGCTGTGCAAAGCGTGCTCCATCATAGACACGGCGTTCGGCCCCGTCGCATTCAGTCCGGCCGCCATGTCTGGACTATCTGAGCCATCAGACTCTTCCTCCGAGTCGAAGTCATCGCTTATGTCCTCCCTGACCTCGTCCGCAAAATCGGCGCTCGCCTTACTGCCTGCGCTGGTCAGCTTCTCTGCACTGGTACCGGGCTGCTCATGCTCAGGCGCTCCAGACACTGTCGTCATTCCGTTGCCCTTCGTCATTGCTTCTCTCACATTTAAAACGGACAGCATGGACCTGAGCGGTGTACTTGTCAAACAGCCTCACTAATACTGATGACCCGGAGTTCGACCAATCTCACGCGCGCTTCCTCAGATTGCCCAAAACAAGCCGAGCAACAGAAGATCTACGTAGCAGGAAGAATCCGTTCACCATGCACGGACAGCTGCGCCGTCCGCAGGTCACTGAGACTCCTTTTTTTCTCGCCGTGGCCGGCGTCCGCCCAGCAGTTACTCACAATAAATCACCCGCCCCGATAGAATAGAATTTGAAGATCTGCACGCGTGTGTGTGTGTGTGTGCGTGCACTCACCCATCTATCTCCACTTAGATCAGACAGCTGACAACATTCCGCGCCTCCTCCGTCCAGCGCACGGTGTGGTTCAAATAGCTCGCACCAGCTACAGATGACAATGTCCTCGTGGCGACGTAGGCAACAACACATACGCCTGGCGCAGAGCCCCCCGCTGTGGGTTCGCATGCCACATATGACGTATGTAGCAAGCTCGTTTGCCAGCTGGCCTTGCCATGTTTGTGGCGACCGTGTTCGGCCCTGGAAGCTGCACTCTTGCTGCAGCGCGCGACCACATTGGCGTCACATGTCGGCTGGATACTACACAGTTTGAGTGTGCGCATGTGTCCTGCGCGTCGCCATGCATCGATCTAGCTTCGCGGGCGTAAACGCAGCTGAGTTATGACAGAAGCGAAGAGATGAATACCCGGACATAACGCTCAGTTCCTGAATTCGAAGAGCGCTGGCTGATATGGACGGACTTCTTTTTCTTTTTCAAAGCGCCAAAGCGCCAACACCCCATATCTGTGTACCCATGTAAATGCCATACCCCAGGGCGCATTCTTGCTGGCGTCCCACAGACATGCGAAATGTGGCAGGTGCCATTTGAAGACCTTACCCGCTGCAGGTTGGATCGCTGATCACGCCGTAGCGGGTTTGCAATCTAAGGCAGAAGGAATTTTAGGCTGACACACCTGAACCCGCTGTAGCACCTTGCCCACAGAATTGGTGTACTGAAGGAACGCGTGTTTTTTTTTTGCACGCCTCCAGCCTGATGGAAGACATTTGGTAGACGTAAGATAGACCCGAGTACCGCTGATCAGATCGTAACTCTGTATCGTCGAAGTTGTCATTTGAAAACTGCGCTTCTCGGACAAGTTCCTGCAAATAAGAGGGGCTTGGCCAGCCAAACCAACACACTTCTTCCTTGCTTATGACATCGCGTATTCCGGGCAGGTGATCAATTTGGCAAGGCGTGAAAAAATTTGGCGAGCCGGATTGACTGAATGCCAGACCGTCAACAAAACCCGTAGAAAAGCGCCTTGCAACCGAGAACATGACGAAGCGTGAAAGTGATGCAACGTCGGAAAAAAGCCGCGTCCGGGGAGGAAGGCGTCGCCTGCGGCTTTTCCCTCCTGTGGCAGGCACCCGCCACCAATACCTGTTTTCTACTCGGCTAGCCAAGGAGAATATTTTGCAGTGCTCTCCGGAGGCGAGTTTGATGGATGGATAGGCACAGACATGCAAAGAGACCATTGAGCCGCAAGCGCGGTTCTGTGGTAGCATTGAGCTTGCGATTGCCCAGGCCCGCTGTTGTTGATGCCCTGCGCTGGGGTGCTCAAAGTCGGCGAATCGAATAATTAGCAGAAAACGCCTGGCGCTGAGGACCTTGGCGACCGAGGCGGTCAACACCCTAGCTGGGAAGCCGGCCCCAAGATAGACCAGATTGGCAGAGCGTTTCCGGGCGTGTTCTTCTTCCCAGCTGGGGCACAAGAATATCTTTGCAACTGATCCTCCTGCGTCGGGTCCGACTTGTTCACAGGCAGATGCTTATGGATCTGCGTGGTCTCTTTTTTTCACCAGGTGCAGGCTATCCGTTTACATAGACATTTTTATCTCCCAGTCGTGCTGACAGATAGGCAAGGTAAAACCCCTTGGGCTGGCCTTTCGACCGCTGGCTGGCCCCTGCGGTGCTGTTTCACGCGAAGGCGACACAAATTAAATGAGAAGAATCTGGTCGCCTACGGGTACAGATTGCTGTTTCTAGTTTAGGCGCTGGTGTGGGGAGCCACGACGACGCAGATGCGTGGCCAGGATGTCTTCGCCAGACAAGTGCAGTGGCAGCAAGCATTTCCTGGCATTCCACAACAATTGAGGTTTCCTCGCAAAATGCACTCGATCAGTGAGCATCAACCCTGGCGTGAACTAGACAGTTTAGGTTGGCGGGGGGAGCGCCCGAGCGTGTGTGTTGGTTATTTTTCCTTGTAAGTAAGACTTAGTCCTAGCCCGCGCGACTTCTGCTGATTGTGCATTCAGGTATACGTAGGCAGGCCACAAAGAGCAATCCGTGAGTGTTTGTCCAGCAGAAAGTCTGGTCCATATGGCGTCCGAGCAGCTGTGTGGGTTCCGTACGGAAATGACCGCCACGCCTAATTCGGACAACGGCGCGTCCGGGCATCGAATGTTAACGCGCGCGTATCACTAGCGGTAAACGATGCCATTGTTGCGAAGCTATGGCCATTCAGGGATACGAGAGGCGATTCATTGCATGCATGCGCTTGAAATTTGCGTCACAGCTGCAGGAGCTACGAGGCACGTACACCGATGCACGAACATTCACTGCTGATGTTCGCTCGGTGAAGATTTGATTTGAGGGCAAGTGCGCCATGCCCACAACCTTAACCGAGATAAGCCTTGCCGCGTAACCACCATGCCTACCCCCGCTCTTTGAAGAGTTGGTATTGTCTGATTCAGGCTGAAATGTGATGAAGGGTACGACAGATTTCATGACTCATCCACGCAGCGTGACGGGTGGACCTGTTTCACCCAATTTAAACCGTTCTTTCATTGATGTCTACGCCAAACTACGTAGTATCCTATTTACGACCAGGCCTGCTACAACACGAGCTGTTCGATCCATCTGTATTTGTCCACTGTACCTCCGCGAGGAAGCGAGAAGGCCAGTTGGTGCTTATTTCTGGCAATTGGCTCGAGCCGACCAGCTGCAGAGGAGAATCCTCTTCGGCAAGAGGTGCAGCTGCTGGATGCATGATTGTGACACGACGACACCCAAATTTGGTAGCGATCGTGATCAAGCCGGACACTTGTCGCGATAGGCGACAGCTAGTTCATTCATGCCTGGACTCAACACGCTCCATGCAACGTATAGGCTTGTGGTATCCTCTCTTGAATATCAGTCTTCGGATCATGCCTCGGTGCACCTTATATCCCGTATTCATGTCTATGCTCGACAGCTGCTAGCTGCCGGATGGGTATGCTATGGTATGTGGCCGTGCATTATACGCACTCTGCGAGCGGTCTCAGCAGTGGGTATGGGTAAGCTTTTTGCAATTCCGTCCAAAACTTGCAACAGTTTTATTGTACAATTGAATAGTCGACCGATACATGCAAGCCAGGTAGCGAATGTTAGTGTGCAGGCACTGCGGAACTAAGAAGTTCCAGGATCTGCTAGAAGACTGCGCGTGGTTTGTTGCGGTTTACGCATCAGGATACGGCACCTTCCGAATTATGGTGGAAGATTGCTCGTTAACTCGCACAATGCCTGGATTGTCTTGCCCCCGTGCAGCCAAATTCCAGTGCTGTCCTGATTTATCCCGTCACGAAATTGGTGCGGTCTTGTAAGGAGTTCACCCTTTCAACGCTGCGTGTTGCAGATCAGAAGAAGTCGTACTCTGGCCTCCTCAGAGAGCAAGAAGCACGAACTAACGGAGAGAAAACTTTAATCTGGTTCCACTTGTGTAGTTGATAGCCTTGGTTGTGAAGGCTACCAGGTTGAACTCGTAAAAGTGGGCGAGGTCGTCTGCAGTTGAGCTTGAAGCCTATGCTATCTCGATGGTTCGTGAGATCGGAGCTTGACAAAAAAAGTATATATATATAGCATTGATCGCTGTTAACGCTTGAAGCAAGGATCGAACTATTTATTGCATACCGCCACGTTCCTTGATCACAGGTTTGGACTTTGGTGGAGGGGTTGTCGTCCAATAGGGATCGGGATCGAAGAACCTCCGTCGAGGGATGGCAAATATTCGGCAGGCCACTGACGAAGTTTGGGTGTGCAACTGCCACATCCTGCTCGCGGCCGTCGAAGCCTTGGCAAAAAAGCGAGACGGTTCCCACTGAGGTGTGTCATTTTAGGATTGCCCATCGATGGCCGGGCCGTTGAAATTCGCGTGCCGGCGTCAACATCGCCCTGGTAGGGCAACATGATTGGCGAGCTCCATGAATTAACCCGAGGTCTAGTCCTCGCGACTCGGCACGTTTCGAAAACCTTAAACTTTTGACGAACACGAAAAGGAGTATACGCCTTCAGCGCGAATGGTGCTCGGTGCCTGGCGACGGGCAGATTACAGACAGGTGGAAGACGGAATCGCATTTACAACTCTGACGGTTTCACGGACACAGCCAATCTTCAGACGTTGCGTTGGGCTCTAATTCCGGGGGAGAGCTTCCCTGATTTTCATATCACATGCATATTAGAATGAGAAGAGAAAGAAATGAGACTTGGAGGACTCCAACCAGCGGCGCCATCGCCTGGTAAAGCCGGAGAAATGCCACAATCGAAACCGACAGGCTGCTCTGCCAGCCAACCTGCAAAGGGATCGATATCGGTTTCGTCGTGCGCTATACGCATTCGAAATGCACACGGCCGTCCCGGCGGAGGGAAAGGGGATGGCAGAGAAGAGGGAGAGAAGGAGAATGGAGCAGGCGAAAGCCGCTTTAAATAATTGCGGGTTGGCCCTTGGCCGAGTGACAGCGCTAAAGATCGTGGCATTAATTCCGGCTGTGCTAGGCGATGGTGTCGCAGGTTAAGGGTGGCACCCACACTTTGGCACTGCCGAGTTTATTTGTTTTGTTTTTTATTTATTTGTATTCTGCTTCATCCAATAGCAAAGAAAAACTTTCCTGGGAGAAAAGTAAAAGCAACGCTAATACTAAGGATGAGAAGAAGGGGATTAAAACTGTACCAGTGAGCACTTCACCATGCTTTTCCTTCAAAGGTACTTCAAGAACACAGCTCATTGTACTTTATAGGTAAGCTTTGCTGCAGCACCGGAAGGAGTTAGCGGTGGTTGAAAATCTGAAATTTGAACTTTCTACCTTTTATAACTCTACACGGAGTAAAGCTGCAAGGACGAAACTTGGCAGAAACTTTCCTTGGACAATGCTCTTCAAATCGGTACTACCATTTAGCTCAACTCATAGCAGAAGGACTTCTACTTGCAGTTGCCGTGCTTTCTTTGTTTTTGCTATGAAGATTTGCTGCTTATTTTATTCTGCTTTGTCGGATCAAAAATCCCTTGCTCCGAAATATGAAGTAGGTATTAGGCTAGCCTTGTGTGAAGTTTGAGCGGAATCGAGCCACATTTGGCCGAGAGATACATGTAAAAAGCGGAACTTTAGAAAACAGCATAATGAGAAAAGAGCCTTTGAACTTCGAATTCCCGCCAGATGCATTACGTAGCCGCCGACACTAAAATACTGCCTGATGATGTTATTATGCGTTACGTCACGCGAACATGTCGAGTTCTCTGCCCGCCGCTGCTCGCGCTCGCGTGACTCGAGCTAGCTTCTACCGCGCGCACTGGGCCAGCTCCAAGCTGCATGTTCTGACGATGGAGTGGATGTGCAATGTACATCTTCAAGGCTACGCTGAGCACTGCACACAGCGGCAGTGAGCCAGGAGCACCTCACAGAGGTGTTTCCCTAGGAGGTGTTTTCAAGGTACACCTCAGTTAGGAAACTTGAGATGTTTTCTTAATCTTGGGACCTCCCCCAAAACCAGAAAGTAGAGCAATAAGGAGAAAGAGGTGTTTCCTGAAGTGAGTGGTGATTGAGTAAAAAAATAAAGAAAAAACAAGGTCATCAGAAAGCAGAGCAGGGAGGGGAAATTGTTTCCTTGAAGTGAGTGGCGTTCGTAAAGAAAAAAAGAGGTCGTCAGAAAGCAGAGCAGTGAAAAAACCTCACTGAGGGAACGATCAGTTAGGAAAAGGAGGTGTTTTCTTGACTTTTCTGCTAGTTAGGGAAATAAACACCTGTTTGGTATGTGTATCCCCATGAAGTGCTCTTGGTGAGGCGATGAGCGCTCGTGGCAGTAAGCCCGCGAAAGAGAATGTCAAGTGGTTTCCCGGCTTTCATTCCCGAGTGGCGGTCTAGCCTACCTTTCCCCTTGTTTGTCGAAATCTAGGTATGGATGCCAGGACGCGTCCTTTGCGGATCTTCCGGAGAGCTTGCCAAGGAATCGGGTGTGTGATGACGCTACTTCCTGTCACTAGGCTTGGACGCCCATCATGACGCCCTTTTTTGTCGGCAGTGTGAAAGAAGTTCCGTCCGTCGTTTTAGAGGTCCTCGAGTGGACTGAGGAGGAGAAGAGATACGCTAGTGACCTTGTGACGGAGACATGGCTGCTAAACTCAATGGGCAAGAATTTTGCGCGTAAGTTGACGATGTGCAACGGCGGCTATGAAAGGACATTGTGGGACAGAGGAATGCTCAATCGCCAGTGGTAGACACTAGACACGCAGTGCTTGATTGAAGTATCTCATGATCA
Organism: Clathrina lutea; assembly: GCA_028571005.1. NCBI lineage: Eukaryota > Metazoa > Porifera > Calcarea > Clathrinida > Clathrinidae > Clathrina > Clathrina lutea. The sequence goes on from JAOWAR010151653.1 coordinate 20,214, forward strand.
AGATTAAAGGGAAACTGCGACGCTTTTGCGACTCCAATTTTTTGCCAAAAATGATTTATTGCTCTAGGCAACACGTAGAGTTAAATTTTCACGCACCGCGCGCACTTCGGTGTGATCGAAACTGCAAGGGCTGTGAAGGGCCCAATGCAAGATACAGAATCGACGTACGTATGGACGCCAGTAACCTCGCGAAGTCAAACTTGAAATTGCCGCCATTCTCCCGTAATCACTCGGTGCCAGCACCGCGACTTTGAAAAGCGTAATACGTTTTTCAAAGCCGGAGGATGCGTCTGTTCCTTCAAACTTGACTGGACCGAACAGAACAAATTGCAGTGACGACACTTCAACATGTTCAACATGTTCAAGTCCACGGGCTCCGACACGCGACAGGCGAACGCGTGAAACCGGAAGCGGCCGGCCGGCTGGGTTGGATCAGTAGTGGGCGGCCCGGCTAGCGCTGGATCGACGGGGTGCACGTGCAGACCGCAGCACGCGAAGAAAAAATATTTTTAGACAATGGGAAATGGCCATTTCCGTGAAACAAAGAGTCCTTTTTGTAACACCCACGTTACTTTCTAGGAATTTTCACTTCGCCCTAAGGAAGGTCCATATAGATAAACACCGAAGGTGCACTAATCTCAAAAACGGTTCGATGAGCGTATGGGGTGGGGGTGCCACCCTTAAATGGTTCAAGCCGTCCCCGCGTCACCCCTTCGAATTCTCATTCTTACTGTCACATGTCTTTCTCGAACTACGTGTACCATGTGTTCTTCGCATCCTCTGAGATGCTGGACATTTAAACTCGGTGCGTACTACCATGTATTACTACTGAGCTCCGAGGCCTGAAACAGCGCCGGGATGGAAGAGTAATGGCTGACGGAGAGTGTCTGATTACGGATAGTATTCCTTCGGCCCAACCTTGCCACGAGGCTGCGCTGTTGGACCCCACCGGTACCTACAAGAGCTTGGTTGGCCATCTCTGCACTGGCGGCGTGTCATTGCTTGCCTCACCCTGTTCCATCAACCACAGCTCCATCCCAATCCTGCTCTTTCCGATTGCCTTCCAAGTTCCAACCACAACTTCCGCAGCATCCGGGAGAACCCTTCGTAAACCTCACCACTCAGGCTGCGCCTGCCAGCTTCGCGGACTACAAAGCACTCGCCACGCCAAGACTTTCTTTCCCCACACAGCTCTGCTATGGAACACCCTCCCCCTCCTTCTTCAACATCTGACTTCGAGCCATGCTTTTCGTGTCGCACTTGAGCAGCACTATGAGCAGTATAAATACAACACCGATTCTGACATCCCTCTTCTCATGCTTCTTCCCACCTAATTTTTCCAGCATACTATTCTTTGATCTGTGTAGATCTAATGGTCTCAGTTTTTCCTCTTTTCCTGTTTACTAAACAGTCCCCTCCCTTTTTTCTTTTTCTGTTAAAACTGTCTGGCCATTGTCTCTTCCTGAACAAGTATGAACAAGTACACTTTGTGGAGGCCCCTCGATCAGGGTATTAGCCCTGCCTGGGTATACATGTACAATACAATACATGTACTAGTACATGCGGCGAAGAGGAAGGCCATTCATGCCGCAAAATCGTGGAGCTCGAGCCCGTCAATCAAATCCTTCCGGGATGTGAAATCTCGTGATGTGAAAGAAAATCTGCATCGTCATCACAGCATCGGACTGCTAAATCCCAAGAAGGCTTGGATCCATACACTGAAACCAGAGGACAAGCTATCGATTTCAACCTGTTTTGTTTCTGCGAAAAAGCAGCTGCGCACGCCGGCTACATGGGCAACTGTAGCCAGCGGATTCTGTTTGCGCCTCAGCGTGCATGCACTCTACATCCTTTGTTGTATGATCACCCTACTACAACCAGAGCACAATTTCCAAAGTGACGTCATTGAATCATCTCTACCCCCTTCCTCCCTCACTACAACTCTTCCAACTGTGACGGCATAGGCCAGAAATTCACTTGCAGGTTTGGCAGGACTTTCTGATTTTGTTCTGCTGAAAGGGTGAAACGGATGCACAGGGAGAGAAATAAAGTCTTTGATTGTTCAATACATGCCGAAAGCCAACAAAAAATGGTGTTTCAGCGCTTGGAAGGCCTTGAACCAAAGTTCATTGAAGTAAACGTAAACCGCAAGAATTCGAAAAAAGAAAGGTGAGATTTTGTTTGCATATCATAGATTGAGATGTACAGATTGAGTGGGGGTATCTGGTCGATTTTTAGTGAACCAGTACAGATGCATAATTTCGATGCTATGGGTAAAACCAATTTGAATGCGCGGATCACCACCGGCCTCATATTACTGGACACATTTCAGGCAGTAGAGGAGGTATGATTTTTCCTGTAGGGGAGCAACAAGCAAAACAATGGGGTTCTGTTGAACTGGTTTCCACAACAGAAGAAAGAATGTGAAAGAGCGGGAAAGAGGGGAAGGCAGAAAGAACACCCAAAGTTCTCACATAGGCATTCGGCTCCTTGGGCAATTATCGAATAGCTTGCAAAAAAGTATCAATTAGGCATAGTTTATTGCTGAGCATTCTCCTTCTTAATCTGTCTACCCCTTCAAATTGACTTCTAAATGGCTAAATATTTGATGATACAACAAGGGGTGCAAAGCGCTGGATATGTATTGTAGAGATTCAGTGGCTTTGCTCAACGACGTTGATCTTCGTCAAGTCGAGCCTGTCAATTACGAACATTAAACGGATGGGAAACGACTGTCCTCAATTGTTGCAGATGTCCTAAAGTTTGTTTTCCCTTGTGAGAAAATTCAGACTTTCCCAACTCTCAGCAGTCACAATCAGTGCCCCGTTTGCACCAAAACAGAAGCCATTAATCCCTTTTCTAACGTTAGGATATCATTTAGAAGGACAACCAATAGGATCAACAGTGAGAAAGTCCAAAACAGGACGTCGAACACAGACAAAACTGAGTTTAAAGCGATCTTCAAGTGACTTTGAATAGCTGTCCGTATTTAACAGGGCAAGATGTAGTTTAGTGGCACTGGACACGTTCACTTGCCCACAGTTCGTAATTCTCAGGTGTCCATATTTTCCAGCTTCGGCGTAGATCAAAATAGACAAAATTGAAAGGACCCTCGTCTAGTGACTGTCTAGTTTAGGTGCATGTTCTTCTCACTCGTCCATATGGCCAGGCTCGATTGTATCGACATTGCGGGCCATTTTCTAGAGAAGAGATAAGCTCTGGTCGGCTGGGCAGTTTTGGATAGAGTCCTTTATACATGATGGAAGGAAAACATTTTGTACAGCCACATGAAGAGTGCAAATAATTCCACCTGTTGCCACGAGAACACACGTACCTGACACGTACGACTACAGTACCATGTTCTCTGGCAGAGAGCGCAGAGGTATTCTGCATATCCTCCACAACTCATGCACACCCGTTTCTTTGTCTGGCGAGAGGCAAACTTCAAGATGCTGCGAGGGGCTATACCACGTCTATGCAGTGTTTTCCAGGCATGGTTGAATAGTGCCTGTTTGACAGTCGGTCCAAGCTCTCGCACTTGAGAAGCCTCTGAAACTGTTGTCTTAGAAACAGTGATGCCTGACTTAGACTCACAACCTGGGAAAAGATCACAGAATTGCGATGACTTTGGCTGTTTCAGCTGGTCAAGTTTCGGTTCCGCTGCTGATTGGGCAATGCCCTCATCGACTTTGATTTTGTCTGTCTTACAACCATCAGAATGACCTATGCCAACTTTCCTTCTGGGCTGCGTCTTGTGGTGACATTGAAGAAACTCATTGTAATGTCGGTTGAAAGTAGCAATTAGTGTGGCCACATCAACACTTGAGGAAGTCCTGCCCGCCAAAGTTTCCAGGCCTGTTAATGTTTTTGTGGTCAGGGGATCTTCGTTGTCAATAGAAGCTGGGTTTCTTTCTGCTTTCCTGGAGCTTGAAGATAGAGTGGTTGAGTCCGCCCCATCGGCCTCAAAACTCACACAGCTTGACCTTTTCAAAATGGATTCATCTAAAATTGTGCCTGAGCCCTGGGCATGGGATGTTGGGTGCAAAGCTAGTATTGTCCGCTCTGGCTTTGGAACAACCGGCTGGCACCTGCAGCAAAATTGATCAAGGCTTAAGTGAGCTAACGATATGCAAGAAGATACTAGCAGAACGACAAGATGTTTATTTAACGTCTGATGAATCGCTTAGGATAAAACGTACGTGCTAGCTCCTCCGACTTACACGCACAGTAAACTGCTGACTGAAAGACTTTCCCTTTTTGTTCGGTCAGGCATGATGTGTGAACTTTGAACATTTTTCAAGTCTGAACTGCTTTTCAAAATTGGACGTAGACACTGTGTGGTGAAGTAAGAAAAAAGACCTAAACATTGAAAGAGCATTGGTCACCAGGTTCACAGGTGGAATCTGGTCTATATCGCCAAATAAGGGAAGGCGTAAGAAAGGGATGTTTCTGTTTGTCTCACCGAATGCAACTTCCTTCCAGGTCTTCGGGTGCTGTCTCTCCTTGCCCTACATCATTTCCATCCGCAGTGCTTTCTGCTAATGATCTCTTTCGAAGGACACTACCTTGTATTGACGTTTGGTTTTCACAGCCAGGAGGACGAGGACGACTTTGTTGAGATTGTCCAAGCTGGACAGCGTCAGAACAATTTTCGACAATGTTGCCGCTTTCTTCACATTCCTTCTCAGAAATTGAAGCCTTCTTCCTTTGTGCAAAAGTCTTCTTTCCGGACTTTGTCAGTTGCAGCTTTGTCTGAATTCGCCTTCTGATCTCAAGATTGAGCTGCCTTCGTTGCTTCTGGGAGCTGATTTGGACTGAGTGTATGGTCTTCTTGCGTTTTGCCAAAGGCTCTGAGAGTGATTGACGTACTCCTTCTGCTATCGCGTGCCCTCGCCGCTTCAATGGCTTTGCGCAGCAGTCTGGACTTGACATTTCAGGATGAAAGAGTGACCCAGATTGAGCCTTTGCCTGGGAACAATAATTATGGGAAGAAAGGTATATTTGCATTGCTACATTTTGACAAGAAATTGGCAAGAAATGGTTGGGCTATCTTCCCCCAGGGCCTATTTTCTGCCATATCCTCATAACCCTGTACTGTCAGAGCTCTGACATCATGAGGCTATGGGGATATGGGGGATGCTGGCCTCAGGGAAGATGTCAAGGCCAAGATGCTCAGCTAGATTAAATTTGGTAGAATAGGTCTGTGCAAAACCGGCAGGCATAGATGATGAGGAAACATCCAGGCCCTTTGTGTAGTATGTCAGGTAGATTGCAATCTCTTCTCATGCTTGCCATCGTCATTAGGGGCTCACCAATCCTCATGTGTATGGATGACTTTTGAAAGCTTTGCTTGTGCATGTGAGATGCACCTTTTATTCGCTACACCACCACTTCATGAACAAGCAAGTCGATACCATTGCTATTATACTAGCCCTGGCGGCACTTCAGTGTCAATTAGCTATAGCTCATAGAGTTAGTGCGCAGCTCGCACATTACATCACCTTTCTTTGCGCAGCTCCAAACGGTTTCTTGCTATTAATTTTCGCCGCCTCCACCAGGTGTGGATTCTCACAAGCCTGCTCACAGTATTTACACCGCCAGGGAGAGGTCAAATCCAGCACTTTGTCCGGAATCGTCGGTTGATGGCAACACTGATGGAAAGCTAGAACAGTCCATGGCAACAGAGCAGACGAGTCTCAGAGGCAGTTCAAGGGAATACCAACCTGGAGGAGTTTTCAGTCTTCCTTACCCCGTTCCTGCTACGGCCACACCAAAACAAAAGCTCCTCGTTTCACAAAAGCCCACGGAAGGAGAAGGAGCAACTTTCGTGACCACGAAAACAGAAGCGATAACTTGAAGTCACATGCATCCTTGACTTTGGTCATTCGCCGCCGGAGCAATCGCATTGCATAAAGAATTGATCAACAGGTCAAACGCTTTTGCAGAGCTCACTCTCTATCACATCTTGTATCGGTCGTGGCAATGACACTCAGTCTTTGAATCATTCCCCGTGCATTTTCAAACTCTGATTGTCACATGCTTTCAACGCAGTATTAATCTCTTTGCGATTGGGCACGTTAAACTGCAACCAAACATAGTAATATGTTTGTTTGAATTGACGTGTCTTGGCCAAACACTCGAGGTGTATCAGGTGTTGGGCTTCCATTCACCGGGTGTTAAAGCCTGTCATTATCATCTGCCATTTGCCACTTTCAAACACTTACCCACTCCGCACTTATCGCATAAGACGATCAGGTTTGGCGGGCTGGAGGTTCCACACTTGCAGACGATGCAGACGATAAACTCATCGGCCGGTGAGTCCACTGCAAAGCGAAGAGCAATCGTGAGACGAGAAAGACAGAAAAATCGTCCTAGTCGAAAATGTTAATTTTACCAGCAGACCGCGCCTTTCATCTTTTATAGCGAGGTGAGAGCAACGCTTGCGCTGCGCATCAGTAGGCAGAAGAGCAGGAGATTCTAGTTCCGCCGTACCGGCATATCATGCTCGTGAGATCATCATGAGAACAGACTGATCTCATCGCACGGGATTAAACATTGGGGCGGAAGTTTTACCGGTACGAGAAGCCAAAACACTTCAACGGCCAACAATCGCTTCCGTTCTGCAGTAGCGGGTCGAAGTACCCTCAGGCTTTCGATCCGAACGTGAAATGCCGTGCAAGGTATTACTGGTGTACAGCCGGTTAATTTGTAGTTTTGTTTTGTTTAACCATCGGCATTCGGCGGCAGTGTAATCAGCTTTTCTTGACGGCATTATGCTACCGGGTATCCATTCACTGCCGCCTCAAACCTCTTCCCCGTTATCTAGGTCAAGACGTATCTATACATGTACTTGCCTTGGCTGCACTGATATTTACGTAGCATGAACAAATTGAACTAGACTCCGGTTGTCGACAGCGATTACTGGAGACCATGGAGATAATGCAAGCATTCTGCCAAACAGATAGGAGGACATGCAGGATCTAGCTTGCGGTAATTACACACTTTCCGTATCAAGCGCATTTGGGTAAGGAAAACATTTTATTTCATGACCACCACGAATTCGACTAAACTACAGATTACTCCTCTCCCCTTTCCCCCCTCCCCCTCCCTCCCCCCCCTTACCCTCCTCCTTAGTTGCTACAGCTTTAGGGACCCTTGACACATCAACAATTCATAG
>JAOWAR010151654.1:0-18412 GCA_028571005.1 Clathrina lutea
CGGCGACGACAACGATGTCGCTCAAATCGTCAAAATCCGACAAAGACGTTGGCGAGGATGATGGCGACGGCGACGATTATGAACACATAGTTTGATGAGTGGGGACAAGACAAGGCGGAAGGCAACGCTCACCACCCAAGTGCAGCTGATTGGCTTTACAGTCGTTGCAGTTTCGATCCCACGTTCGAAGTTCGCACGCTGCGTGAAAATTTACCTGTACGCGTGAGCAACACGTAGAATAGAGCAATAAATTATTTTTTTGGCAAAAAATAATGGAGTCGCAAAACCGTCGCAGTGTCCCTTTAAGCAAAATTTTCCTCCATACATTCCTTGACAGTACCCATCCCCCCCCCCCCCCCCCAACAACAACAACAAAAACGCACAAAGAGAACTTCATTTGAATGTGAATTCCCTGACAAGGCTATTGCCATAGCAACACTCCACCTTTGGGGCCGGGCCACGGCTGCAACGGTGTCGACAGTGCGCACGCAACCAAAAGTGGCACAAATCTGAGTCCTGTTCTCCTCTCGGCCACATGTACATTCATACGTCAGGAATGGCGATAAAAACGCAGACAAGCTGGCCCTCTTCTCGCAGCTGTTGTCGGTTCACTCCTCACTACTGCTGCTGTAATTTCCTTTCTAGAGGACAGCCAAGGGGATGTTGTTGTTTTTTATCTGGTCTCTAGTCCGAACAGTTGTCTTTCTGTTGGCGATATGAGTGATCGTCTCCGAGCGTCAACTTAGACACTTTGCTAATTGATTTCTGGGTCGATCACCTTCAGGAAAAGAAGGCTCCGCCTCAAAATCTTGGATCCTACGAAGGATGGAAATTTACTTTTCTTTTCTGGTAAGTTTACTTAGTGCTGTCCTTGGCCCGTGGAAGGGTTGCAGCATTTTGGGGTGACGGGTCACGGCCACCTTTATTGTGCACCAAGTGATGTTTGCAATATTTTGTCATCTTGTCTTACAGCACCTGCTTTCAGACGTTCTCTTTAGCGTCGCTGACATAAGAGATGTCACTTTCTTCCTATGATAACTGGTTTTCCAAGGAGCTGTTGTCACTGCTATTGCAATAGCAGTGACAACAGCTCCTTGGAAAACTGAGACCAACGCTGAACTGATGAAAAGAGAATCTTGGAGCCAGCTTCCTACCTTGGTACAACAACCTTGTTTTCCGATATCGTTCCTTGTCTCTCACGTTTAGCTCACACAATCACTAACACCAACCTTGCTTATCCTCTACACCTTTCTAGGAATATACATGCCGTGTCCTCACTGGCTGTTTACACATTTCTTTTGGTCAACAGCTCTGTTCATAAGACTAACTTCATGTGTCTCTTTTTCGATATAAAGTTTGATAATGGCACAGTGCACCAAAGCCTGTTCAAAAAACCCTTCATCTGACCCAGCAGTCAATGCTTTGTGCAAACCCACTCATAAGTTTTGCTTATGTTTGCAGGATCTCGGTGGAACGGGCCGACAACATCATTTGATGACATCATCTGTACCTTGGACAAGCCTACAATGACTATTTTGTGGTGATAAAAAAGACTGCACGCATGACCAGCATCAGAAATAGAAAAAGACATGAAAAGCGAGCTACATACAGGCAATAAATCAATAGCTGGCCCGGATCTTGTGCAACCACCGCACACAATTAGGCACACCATCTAGTGAGTGTGACCTTCATTAGAATAACCAGTATGGGAACTTGTGTGATCCTATCCGCAGATATAACCTGGACACAAACAAAAACAAGAAAACGACTAGGAGACGGAACAGGAGGGAGGTGCGGGATTGGAGGGCGGGAAGGGAGGATAGAGATTGTACAGCACTGACCGTGTCAGTTCAGATGTGATCGCCATCTTGCCTCTTGCTGAGGCTTGCCTGCCTCCAGATGAGATCTAATTAATGGAAATGAACAGGTCCGTACACCAAGATCAAAGAGCATGATCCTCCATGCAGCTTTTCATGCAGCTTTTGGTCTTTCTCTCTTTTTGAAATGAAGGTGACTGTTGTTTGCTTGGAGGTTTGTTGCTACCATTGACTGAGCAAGAGCAAAAACTCTCGTGAAAACTCACCACCATAGTGTGATTTTTCTTCTTCCACTTACACCAGCTAGGTCATCTTTACCTTTTTTTAGACATTTTTCAGAGCTCTGTCGACTGATAAGTTTTTACCCACACAACAGTGGCATGAAACAATAGTCAATCTCTCTCTCTCTCTCTCTCTCTCTCTCTCTCTCTCTCTCTTTCCATATAATCAACTCCACACCATATGCCAGCTAGAGCATGCAAACGATAAAAAGTGGGCATGTCACCCAATCGCTAAACACAACTCAACAACCCACAGAAGAGGAATGTCAACACAAAGATAAAATAAGGTGTCTGAAATTACAGACCCCACCTTCTTCAACAAAAGCTGGGGCAAAACACAAATTTGCCAAAAAGACATCGCCAGTGGAAGAATCCCGTCCTCTGAACAAACAAAAGTAAAAAAGAAAGCACGTTGGCCAAGACCTAACTGAAGAGTGTGTGAGGGTAACAACAAACGGATTTTCTCACTGATGAAGGCGAGGATGTAGAGTGGAAGTGGAGATACAACAAATATAAAAACAGAAAGAGCAAGTCTAGCAATGGAGAAGTATGATCAGAATTATAACGAACAACGTTCGCTCTGCTTAAAAAGGCCGCCCAATTAGTGCGAACACAACTTTCTATGGTATGAGGCAGTGTCGTAACAATGTGCAGTGCAAGCTTTTCGACGTATGACTTCATTTCACTGGCGCGGGGTCTATTGAAACAAGCGTCATAGTCTGAAGAAGGAAACCAAAAGGAATGCGACAATTAAGCCAGGAAGGCAGGACAGTTCTTTTCTTCATTACAGGCAGTTCGAGAGCATATCAGTTGCGGAAAGTTCACGATCAGGATGCATGACCTGCGTGTCCACTTTGAGTCAAATCTCCCGTGATACATCCCCCGATTATTATGCTTACATCCAGATGTGGATGCATGCCGCACCATCAAGCTTTGACGTCCAAGGGTAACTGTTGATGCAATCGGCGTAAGCTTAAGCTTCTCGATGCCAACCTCATGTTGGCATGGAAACTGCCTTTGCTGTGGTTATTTGTCACATCAAAATTGACCATGCCACTCCACACTTAAGGCTGATCCAAGGTTGGTAAGAAAACTTGCTCTATCAAGAGTGCTCTTTAGAAAATGTTTTCGCCCAAATTCTCTGCTTTTTGAGAGGACTTCAAGGGATTCTGTCAGCATCATGGCCTCCTGACAAAGACGTTTGGGTTTCGTGCGTGATGTCAGGAAGAGGCAAGAGGGCAGTCAATGGACAATCAATCAATGGTCGCGTGTCTTCAAGTGACATCAATCGATGGCCGCGTGTCTTCAAATGATATCGATCAATGGTCGCGTGTCTTCAAGTGGCATCGATCAATGGTCGCGTGTCTTCAAGTGACATCGATCCATGGTTGCGTGTCTTCAAGTGACATCGATCAAGGGTAACGTGTCTTCCAAGTGGCATCGATCGATGGTTGCGTGTCTTCAAGTGACATTGATCGATGGTCGCGTGTCTTCAAGTGACATCGATTGATGGTCGCATGTTTTCAAGTGACATCGATCGATGGTTGCGTGTCTTCAAGTGACACCGATCGATGGTCGCGTGTCTTCAAGTGACATCGATCGATGGTCGCGTGTCTTCAAGTGACATCGAACGATGGTCGCGTGTCTTCAAGTGACATCGATCACTGGTCGTGTCTTCAAGTGACATTGACAACCACATCGAGAACCAGCTACTTAAGGTTGAGACGAAGTCTTGCTCGGCTGAGGGCCCCATTGGAAAGCTCATTTGCTAAATTTCTCAGTATCATTTTTTGCTTAAAAGACATGAAATTCAGGGGATTATGTCCGGAAGGCTTGCCAAAGCAGTGGTTTGAGTATCTTGAGTGATATCACGAAGACAGAGAGAGAGAGAGAGAGAGAGAGAGAGAGAGAGAGAGAAAGAGAGAGAGAGAGAGAGAGAGAGGGAGAAAGAAGGGGGGGAAGAGACAGAAGGGGCGATGCCGCCGATGTACAATATCGATCAACAGTAGAGCATCTTGTCACGGACAGTCACAGCCACATCGAGCACCAGACTGCATATGCTCAACTAATGCATCCCAATCGGGAACGTTCCACAACTAGCACAATCAGGAACTTTCCAGGACAAGCATATGGTGCCACAGCTCAGCCAGAATACGCAAATTTTCAACAAACTTCTCAAAGCTCCTAATGAAGAATACCACACTCAGATCTCCAATCTAAATTCTCTCCCAGAGATTGATAAAACGCATCCTGTCCTAGCGATCAGACCAAGATTACACTTTGATTCTTGACTAGTGCACTGGAAAACGCTTCATGTGTAGACATCCTGGGGTCCTAGAGGTCAAGTCAGCACTACTCCTTTTAAGTCAAATTCTCACCTTCTCAATGAGCTGTTATGCTTCAGAAACATTTCTTCAAATAGTCCTCCTTGACATAGAACGAGTCATGCACACCTCAGGATCTTCGACCAAGGGGAAATCTCGGCAAGACATGATGTGTTGGCCACTCATTTCTGGTTGGAATTAAAAAGACACATCTTTACATAAAGTGAGCACTGCAGAGGCTGAAAAATCACACAAGCTTGGAGCGCTGCAGCTGAGTAAAAAAAAAATGCAATCAACAAATTGGTGATAGAGAAGAGTTTTGTTGAAACACAACTGCACATGCGCACAGTGAAACTAAAGTCGTTTCAAAACGGATGGACGTTTCGATGCTATCAGCATCAACAGTGGCTCATATACACGTCACAAACAGGTATTTATCATCAGCCTGCTACATAGCGGTTTGACAATGCAGCCAGTCTGTCAATTGCAAGCCTCTATGAGGAACTGTTGATGGTGTCAAAGTCCATCGTCTGTACGCCTCGCTTGTCACACCGATGATCAGCGGTGGAAAAATGTCATATGGCTAATTGTACTTGTACTTGACGCCAGTCTAGCTATGTCACACACAACCATCAAATCAACCACTTCATTTAGCTGCACCAAATAACTATGTCGTCAAATCGTAGCTTAGTCTACCTGGGCGAGTGTCTAGCCAAATCGTAGCTTAGTCTACCTGGCGAGTGTCTAGCCAAATCGCTAGCCTACTCATCACTGAGCTAGACCATTACGGCTAAGTCGCTAGCAAACGGATTTCAAGGCCAACTCGGCGAGTTACCGCTCTGAATAGAGTCAAAGATTTGAGCTGTTCCCTACTCACGTCCAGTTCGTTGAAGCCTGGCGTATCTCAGCTCCAGTCTGGCTCTCATCACTTGCTCGACTAACAGGTCGTCACATCTTCACAGGATTGCTTTCAAAAACTACCCAAATACTGTGGCCGATTACGTAAGAAGACGTAAGTGAGTACAATTACGCATCGATGCACCAGCCAACTTTATTCTTGCCGTTCCTGCAGTGAGAACGAAGTTGTTCAGATTTTATTTTCCATGTTTTCTCGACAGCTCAAAATTTCCCCGACACGGGCTCGAGCCATGGCAATGTTGACATCGCCATTTTATTGCCGTGGTAACCAAGTGCGGAGCGCCGCCGGCGCTGCAAATGATCCATACATCATGACGACAGAGCTAGAGAACGCGGCCGCGGCCGGTGTGGCTGCACAAGTGCTGCCGAAAAATCGGCTTGTATAGTTGTAAAACGTTGCTGTTGTAGTTGTAGATGGTAGACACAAAATTCACAAGCAGGCCTACATGGCTAGGCCGAGCAGATATTTCCGTGACGTACCCGTACACAAAGGGTACAAATTCCGGGACAAAAAAGCCGTCTTTCTTCTTTAGTCAGAACTGGTCGTTCTGGGGTGTGCTTCACATCTAACGTGCGGCAGCGAACAACATTTTTCTGGTTCTCTCTCTTAGCCATCGCGCTCCGTACGTCCTGCCTCACATACTCTTTCGAAATATCAAGGCCAGGGATGCCAACCGACAATATAGAGCTGGTCAAGGGGTCTTTCGGCTGAGGAAGTACCTAGGCGCTTGACTCCAGAGCATGCAGAACCCAAAGCAGAAGTGCTGAGGCTGAGCGTGAAGATCGAGCTCGTAGAAGATGGCAGAAACAGTACCTACATGTACCGGTACTTCCAAACTGTGGCCGTCCACTCTCGACGGACTGAGCTCAGAAGCAGAGAGGATCGATTCCTTTGTTCCTTTTCTTTTCGCGTCAAGTGCACACTACCATTCTATTGGCATTGCCTTTTTAAGCTAACTTAAGCTTGACATTTTAAACTCGAGGAATCGTTAGCACCCATGGCACACTATCCATCACGCATTGCCAAATACACAATTTACTTAGCAACCTAGCACACAGACTCAAACACGATTCCTGCAGTAGCCCCTCCCCCCCCCCCTCCCTCTGCTCTGATGAAGCCAAAGGGTGAAGCATTCGATCTTCTAGTACTTTTCTCGCTCTTCTATTATTTTCGTTTCCATACACACCCCGAATGCCAAGGGAAACAATATCGTTTATTTCTTGTGCTGGTTAAGGTGGTCCTGGATGGACGACATGGGTCTTGCTGTTACCAGCGGCAATGTCCAGATTTTCACATGGAAGTTCACTTTGTCCACCCAACAAAGTACATCTTCTCTGAAAGCTTATATTTAAACGATTAACTTTATTGAAATTTCTAGGCGCTAAATGTCACATTTATTTATGGTGCTACAAACTATATATTTGCTCATGACGAAAGGTAAAATTTGGATTTATCTTCACAGCCATCTGCTCGACCTTGCTTAAATTTTCTCTGCGAGTTCCTGTCGCTAAGCGGCAAAAAAAAAATGAATGGCTGGCAGTATTGCTGGCTTCCTTCCATTTCATCCTCTTATCCCATCATGGCTTACCAAAAATCAGGGTTACCCCTCCAAGCTTGTCTTCGACTTTTCTAAAGTTTGGATATGATCTCAAAAAAATCCCGGACACATCTTTGCCACTTGGCAAGAGGAACTCACAGAGAACATTTCAGGCTGGTCGAGAAGATGGCTGCAAAGTTCTATCCAAATTTCTGACTCCCATTGTGAGCATGATATACATAGGTAGGGGTGAATTCTTGTTGGGACATCTTCAAAGGATGGATTTCTTGGCTTTCGCCAGCGAAATGTATTTAATATAGCTAAATTAAAATACATTTCACTGGCGAAAGCCAAGAAGTCCATCCTTTGATATTTATGGTTTGGGGCGTCATGCATATGATCATAACTTCAATTGTGTGAAATTAAGCACGCAAAAGTTGTAGTGTTTTAAATCCTTTGAAGATAAGCTTTCAGAAAGTATGTATTTCGTTGGTAGATAAAGTGAATTTCTGGCTGAAACTGTGGATATAGTCCCTGGTAGCAGCAACATCCACATCAACCATCCAGGACCACCTAAAGCTCACTTGGTGAAGCGAGGTGCTGAGATTTATCTGTACGTGTCACGTGATGACTGTATTGCTCCGCTTGGCCGCTTTTAGGGAGCTCCGCTTTTGTCTCTCCACTCACGTGTGCATTTTAGCGCTTTGTTTTTGATTATGATGAAGCGCATGAGCACACAGACTGGAGACTGAATCTGGACGTCAACAAAGCGGTCATATCAGGTCACCCACACTCAAAATGTGCCGAAAAGAAAAGCCGAGCCACGCCATCTTCAGCATGTTCAGGCACAAGGCCAAAAAGCAGCGTCTTTTGGGGTTCGCGAAGACTAGGGAAGTGTAAATCCTGAACGATGGCTCTCCAGTTCCACCCAGCCTGCCATGGCACTAACGTGGACGTGTTGAACGGCGGCCTTACCGCTCGCAGGGTCAGTGATAGTCGTTCCTGGAGTCAAAACTTGGTTTACTCGTCGTTTGCATTGCGAAAGGGTATTGTGTATGAGCTCAGTATCGACGAGGTCGACACTAGTCAGATCGGAGGATTGGTAAGTGGCATGCCGTTACTTATCAGCGATCATGGGCAGTTTTATAAGTTGGCAGATTCTATTGGGAACTAAAGGGAGGGTCGTTTTTCGCGACGCCTCTGCTCAATTAACCCGTCGATGACAGTCTTGGAATAGTTTTTTCCTTGTCGGAGTAGACAGGCTTCCAGGACAGCTGCGGGTATAGGTTTCGCCGCTAGTGATCGGCTCTTGGATGCCTTCATCGCCATTTGAGCTTCGACGGATATCGGGTGTTCGCGGGCGTAGGCTGCCTTTAAGACTGACATCCGAATTTTCTTCATGCTCATCTCCGCTTCGGAAGGAAGCCTAGACTGGGCGCCAAAGCAATTCCGAATGGGTATCCGAGGCGTCGTGTCACGCCTCTGAATGCATGTATTGACGATCGGCGTGAAAAACCAAGATTAATGCTCTTCCAAGTGATGTCCAGCTGGTCGAGTTGTTTGGCGAGTACTAGATCGAATGCACGATACAAGCATGGCTCTGGCCGGGCTGTCATCTCAACGCCACGAAGGCACTGTTGCACGGCCGTTGTTGCATGCGGGAATAAACGGCTTACACGCGAACTGACAAGTTTTTTTTCAGTAGGCTAACCGCTAACCGGTTGTGCCATTGCAGGTATTCTGGCAGGATTCACGCTGATACGTACGTTGCTCTCCCCCGGCCGGCCATCTCGGTCCCTCACTCTTTCTGACACACGTGTTTGGAACGCAATCTATGAACTTGGGAAGAGATTATGTGGATTTTCAGTTTGCTACTCAATTGTTAATTTTTGGTCCGAAACGATGTTTCTCGCCCTCATTCCTCGAATGCATGAAAAAAAAAACTGTTGAACTATGTACACGCGCGCGCAGAAACACACACACACACACACACACACACACACACACACACAGAAAAGAAAACACACACACACACGCACACACACACGCACACACACGCACGCACACACACGCACACGCACACACACACGTACGCACGCACACACACATACACACTAAATTTCCCCGTACCATAACGGCATTGCGACTGTGGATTTAAATTATTCAGACAACCGCCAGCAGTCACACACTCTTCTCGTCTTTTTTCTCGCCTCTTTTGCTTACTCTTTACGACTCTGGGACCCATTGTCATCTCTTAGTGCCCCATCCTGTCTTGAGAAAGGTCCCGAAACAGGTGGGCATAGAAATGCCTAAGTTTCTTGTAGGATTTTTTCTATTATCGGGATGACAGCACTTCCACTGATGAAACGGGCCTTCTGCTGCTCTTGTAATTTTTTTGCTTTGCATACCGACAACCAAATTGCATCTCACCTTTCACCCTAGTCAACTATACAATATCACGCGCACACAAACGGACACACACACACACACAGTGTATCGTAGTGCATGCCTGTTTGGTTACGTAGGATGAAATGGAGCTGTGGGTGAACGGTGAAAGTGTTGATTCAGACTGACGGGGAGTCGAGGTTGCGTCGTGGAGCAGTGGTCTAGCTCGTCCGACCAGAAATCGGGAGACACGGGTTCGAATCCTCGTCGACGTGAAGCCTCACTTTTTTTTCCGTTCTCGCCAGCAGCTCTTATCTTTCTAGTTCATTTGACACACACACACACACATACACACACACACACACACGCAATCACACACAGTATAAAAAGTCACTCTTTTTTTCACCTGACACCCAGCGACTGCATCAAAATTGAATGTGTCCACCATGCATTGGTCACACGCACGGCCTTGAACATTCGGAGGACAGTCACACTGGCCAGTCAATGGATCACAGCCATGGCTGCTGCCTGCTGAACAGTTACATGCTGCCATGGCAACAAGTAAAAAACAACAACGATGTTAACATCATATTTTCCTGATTGAAACAGTTACAATTTCCAGCAAAAGAGTAAAATATTAAGACATCTGCTTTCAGACTAGCACAAAACACAAAGCGCACGCCCATGCATATCGACTTAACTATACTGAAGTCATGCTCCTAGTTTATTTATTCAAGTCCTTTAAATAATTGGCCACAACCCTGTGAAATGAGACAATGAGTTCTCTCTCTCTCTCTATCTATCTATCTATCTCTATCTCTCTCTCTCTCTCCCTCTCTCTATGAACGTGGTGAAATCCATTTGAAGGAAAAGAAGCAACAGCTTACGGATGCAGCTTGGGAGGTTGTAATACCCATGTTCACAATGGTCACAGAGTCTCCCCATGATGTTACGGCCTTCCCAGCAACGACAGTTACCGCCAAACTCTGAACAGGTCCATGGCATTACGGTACCTGAAGGATCACATTCACAAGCTGGGGAGAGCAAAAAAAAAGGAGGCAAGTAAATATTCTTCAGAAAAAAGGAAGAACATACTGCACTTAACTGGACTTTTCAAGAGAAGGCGAGCACTCTCAATTGCAAGCAGCGTATTCCATGACCCAAATCAAACCACACCTACTTCCCTGAATGTGAGAGAAAAATAAGGAATGGAAGAGAAATCTATGGGTGGACTGGGATTCATCCGTCGATTTTTTTTTCTCTTATGTTAGTTTGCGGCAAAAGGTATGAATCGATTCAGCCAACAAAATTTATTTTCATTGTGAGCAGATCAAATAGCTAGTTTGAAGGCTTCACCACAATCCACATACGTCGGGCATTTGTGTTCTCCATCATGGACAGGGAAGCAAAGCTGTCAGCACAGAACGATGAAGAGTTTCCATCCGGTCTGAGAGAAAGAAAGAACGTATTACAGTCAGTATTGGAGTGCTCTAACATCGCATTTAAGTCATCAGAATGCTTAATCACTGTCATTACAATGGATACTCAAACAGAATCACGTTGGCTTCATAGACAAATGGACAAGAGAAAATCACTTACACATTTTGGAAGTGGCTACCGGCGCATTCATCCAAGAACCGCTGTCCACTATTGACTTGTGGGAAAGGCGATGACAGCAGAGCAAGAGTGAACTGACCAGTCGGCACCAAAATTAATTTGTCCTGAGCGAGCGAGAGAGATGAACAGAGAGTGAGAGAGAGAGAGAGAGAGAGAGAGAGAGAGAGAGAGAGAGAGGGAGGGAGAGAAGTAAACAGAGAGCGTGCGCATGAGAGAGAGAGAGAGAGAGAGAGAGAGAAAGAGAGAGAGAGAGAGAAAGAGAGAGAGAGAACACACAACATCAGACAGACATATCAAGCAACTACAGGCAGTTTTCAAGACCATCAACACCACTTACAAGGAAACATGGGGATTGAATATTTTACCGGTATCCCGTCAGTTTAATCGAAAACATCCTAAAGTGATCAACAGCTGTGTCAATGTACAGCGCGATGTGCACTCCGTCACTTACAATGAAGACAGGAGCTCCTGATGTTGTCTGTAATGTAAGAAGAACATCACTGGCTGAAAAACTGAACGGCAGCCTCTTGCCAACTTGTCTCGGCACCTTGACGATCACTCGGCAGCCAGCACGAGCTGGACAAAACTTCAAGCGAGCGTGACCCGAGCGTCGTGTTGCGCCCTCCACACCAACCTCAACAACAGTATCACTCGTTGTTCCATTTGGCTTCACGTATTGGACGATCACAAAGTACGAGGATCCGGCCAAGTCCTGTGCATTCAGATTAGCTCGCACCATGCCCTGTAATGAAATGAACGTCCTGTCAAAGACATCATCTTCCAAATAAGTTAATTTTAATATTAAAAAAAAGAAGGAAACTGCAAAGAAATACGTTCAATGCTCATGTTTCAGTATTTTCTTTGTGTGCTCTCAAGGAAGGCCAGGACAAGGTGGTTAAAACACTGAATTCACTCGAGCTGACAAAATAGTGGAGCTAAAGCAAACTGTATACATCCATGTACACACAAAACCATTTCTTCTCTTAGAGATGTGTCAAGTGCAGCTGCTTGTCAAGTCCTCCATCAATTAATACACTCCTAGAGATCTGTAGGTGTGTGCGCGCACGTGCACGCAAAGCTGAGAAACTTTGCTCTCGATGAATCAAGAAAAAGAAGGGAAATGAGGACATTGATCCTTTGTCTACCAATCAACTATCCCTGATTATGTGATGTGCACTTTGATGGGCTTCTGCTGATGTGAAATGACAAGCAAGCATATTCAAGCGATCAAGCATTTCTTTGTGATCTCGTATCTTTTGCTTGTTTAGTCTCCTCGACTTCGCGCATGTTTACCTCCTCAATCTTAGCAAAGCCCTTCTCATTGGATGACACATGACCAGGAAGCTGAGTGGTGTGCACACTCCTCATATTGTTATCCGCCGTTTGATAGCCAATATCAGCAATGAGCATCTCCGGGTGATCAGCAGTGCGAGGCAGAAAATCCGTCACACACCTGCAGAGATACATACATATTTCACCATTTAATCATTCATAGCACTGAGCTTATTGAACGCTAGTACTGCACAGCACCTTCAAGAGCCCAGGCATGACAGGCGGTTGGAATGTGGAATGTGTATATTTGTGTGTGTGTGTGTGTGTGTGTGTGTGTGTGTGTGTGTGTGTTCGCACGCACGTGTATGTGTGCACGTGTGTGTGTGCAGTGTGTGTGTGTCAAAAAATACATAGTTGTGGTGTGTGTATGTGCGTGCATTTGTGTGTGCGTGCGCACACGCGCGCGTGCGTATGTGGAGCAGCTGATCACGAGGAAGTGATTTCAAGAGAGGATTGGCCTGCCACTCACTGTCCATTGCGCTTGACGCAGGTGAAGAACAACTTCAGGTATTCAATAGTCCAGTTCTCCGCCTTGATGGCATGAATGTGACTCTACATGAACACAAAGCAATATGAGGAAGAATTTGAAGCAATGCGATGAGAATCGTTGATTCAGCAGTTACCAATAGGCACCACTGTGCAGTGGTTTCATTCAAACAGTTCTTGACCACAGAAGGAGGAAATTTTCTGATCTCTCTCAGTTTTTTAACTTTTCATTGCCACAGTGTACAGAGGAAATGTCCAGTATATAGTGCATCTATTCCATGCACTGCCAGATTAAGGATGCAAAAGAAAAGTTTAGTATTATTTATTTCATTGGTTTCACTTCAAATAGCACCGAGCAGTCTTGAACAGATCAACTCACCACAAAGACGGTTCTGGAGCTGCTTCCCGGTGCCATGCTGAGAGTGACTTCGTAATCACCATTTTGGCTCACATCAAACACTCTCTGCAGTCCACCTTCGGTGACAGCCTGGAGGCAAGGAGATTCATTAGTAAACATACCATAATATGAACTTACAAGTACAGTAGAGATGGTTGGGAAAATACGTGATAGTGGATTGATATCTCAGAGTGTGCTAAGCTGCAAGAAAATGCATTGGAATTTGCCTTTACGGTCAAGGCAGGATTCTTGTGTGAGTGTAAACCCATGCAAGAGAGGCTGACTAGCCTTCGCATTCGGATAAACGGAGGCAGAAAAGGAGAGTGGAACAGTGGAGAAAAGAAAGACAGAAGAGAGAGGGGGAGAGAGAGAGAGAGAGAGAGAGAGAGAGAGGTGAAAGAGAGAGAGAGGGAGAGAGAGAGAGGGGGGGAGGGAGAGAAGAGAAAGAGAAGGAGAAAAAAAGAGAGACAGAGAGAAGAGGGAGAGAGAGAGAGAGAAGAGAGAAAAGAGAAAAAACAAGTTATCTTTATCCAGAAGCCTTAATCCGTGGTTTTTCTGAAATTAAGCAAGACTGAAACTGATCATGACAGTTTTTCATTACCATGGTAATGAGAAAGGATGATTTTATGTTGAATAAAACATCCTTGAACCGCAATTTTAAATGGATTTTAAAATTAAGTTTTTTTTCTGATTTGAAAACACATACATGAAAAAGTCATGAAGTATTGGCACTTGAAACGAACACTCTAGGATAGTTTGGTGGTGGGGCACAATGTGCCTTGGCCTGCAGAGATACAGTTAATATAAACACAACTGACCTGGCGACAACCAAAGCTGTATGGGCAGCTGTTGACGTTAACCATTCCTGTTCCCACCGAGCTGCCAGAGCTTCGTGGCATGCTTAGCTTGAACTGAAGTGGTGATGGAGCCACACTGCTATTTCCGGGCAAATAGTAAGTTACAGTGAGGACGTAGCGACCGCGCCCAAGTCGCAACCTACCAGTGAAAGACGGCTGAAAAAGAAATTTCCAAGCAAAGCAAAAGGACATATCTTTAAAAAATGTCTCATTTGACAGAATGGCGATAGAAAGTTATGTGCAGGCCACACGAACACCCACCATTTTCGGATCTTCTCAAACATACCTGAGTACTGTTGATAAAAGCAAGGGGTAAATTGATGATAGCACCAGAGACCACGGTTGTCATAACATTAGACAGAAATGTAGCCAGAGGGTATTCCAGCAAGTAGTCACAAGTATAGTCTAGGCAGTACCTGGGCAAAGAGGCACACGCACAACAAAGACAGCAGTTAATGCGCTACACACAGCAACTGAGGTTCATCTCAGTCTCCACAGCATATGCAGAAAGATGCAGAAACGGCACCAAAATGCACTCAAAATGAACAGAAAAAAACCCGTAGACCATATGCACTTTTCCTCATATTTAGGGTCAGTACATATCTATGCAGCCTTCTTTGTCTATTGATCGATCTAGCAGCTGAGAAAGAGAAAACACTAAAAATTAAAAAAAAAGGCCCACGCTTATCAGACAAGAAACAGGAAAAAAAAGCCACACACATGGAGCCGTGTGTCAAAGATGAGCAAATGTGACAAGAAGAAAATAAATGCGTAGTCGGAAAGCTTGCAGATGCTAATGGCCGATCAGCTCAGATTTCGTTTAAGTTAATTTCTTCATCAAATTGTAGCAGAGTTACTTACTGATCTGGTGAAAGTCCCGGAGTACAGTACTGAGACACTTCAGTGACCAGCTGCTTCGAATCGAAGTAAGTCTTGGGAATGAGTGCCACGTAGTCCTGTCATGCAAGAGACAAGACCCTCAGGAATCCGAAAACAATGACATTCCTATAAAGCCACAATGTCAGCAGACACATAATGTCAGCAGACTCAGAGAAGAGCAAGCAATTTCTGCACATGTGCAGCTTGTTGCTAGATTCTCCTTGATCTACCAGTCAATACCTTAGCCATACTTTTTGTTCTTGCTTCCTAGCCTTCTGTTGATTTACTTCATGTCCACTTCGGGTAATAACTGTTTGCCATTGCTGTCAATTATCTTATATCTAATTCTTTCCTTCCTGTAATCCAATGTGTCCAGTTGTGCCGTTAAGTCACTCCTCACACACGACAGCCATTTTCCTCATAAAAACTTCCCACCGGTTTCTTCAGAGGAGGCAGACATAAACTGAGATGCTTGACTGAAAAAAAAAAAGAGTATACAATGATACACACAGTGATACACACAGTGATACATGCATCACTAAGAAATTGTAGTTCGCATGTCGATATCAGCCCTTGGGCATCACTCACCAGTAGAAGGTCTTGTCTGTTGAGGTTCATCACACGTATTGTGATGTTCCACGTGCCTGGGGTCATCAGTTGGAATGGCGCATTGTTGGATCGAGACAGCATGGCGAAGGCAGGGACATTACTGGTCGGCTCCAGCTCTGCTACCCCAAGCTGCATGGAGTGCCCTGGACCAGACACATCGACATTCACCAGGGCACGTTTCTGCGCAGCGTAGCACAAAACAAGACGATACTCGCTGGCATTTGGAACGTTAACACGCATCGTCACGGCAACAATCGGTCCCTGCAACATGGAAAATAACCAAGCAAAGTGATGTTTGAAACACACCACGCAATTGCAAGCACACATCTACTAGATCAACGTTTTAATGTAAGACCTTCGTTGATATGCAAGGAGAAGAGAACACATGTCCGGGCACAAGCGTTGTCAACAACAGAACAGTACACATAATGAAAAACAAAACAAGAATTATTACAGTACACGCAAAGATGTACTCTACGCAGACAGTGAAACTATTATCCCAGCCTCCATATTCTGCCCTGAGTGTGTACTTATGTGGTGAGTCTGTGTAACAACAATTACAGCATGGTATAAAGCTTAGTCCAAATCTTTCTTCTTTCATGCCATTAAGCTTAACAGAGCCATTAAACAGTGAAGCAACGACTGCATCCTCATCATACTAATAAATTCTCTGAAGATGTTCATTTCGCTGTGCCAATATGTCCCTACCAAGTCCTGGTTTAACACAGCATAGCCACGCCATGAGAAATCAGGGAACTCCAAGCTGTTGTGGCGCTGTACAGGCTGCATTCCTCCACTGGTGTGACCATCCTCGGCCTCTGCCCTCAAAGAGTGGAAGGAAGGCAGAAAAAAGCCTGGCGCAGGTCTGAAAGAAAAGCCACACCAAAATGAATGCTTCACCATGGTCACAGATCAGCATCACTCGACACGCAACACTCCTCTTGTCCCGCAACTCCTCGTCAGAGTTTTATAATGTCTTCAGTTGAGGAAGACAACTTGCAGGCGCGTACTCACATTGCATGAACTGTGCAAAAAACCGCCAAAGCCCGCGCAGCCTTGGGTTTTTCATTCACGACTGGCCAGGTTGATCTTTGCGCAGCTTCAGAGTTACACAATCGATGCACGCGTGGTAAAGTATTCAACTCTTTGTAAAAATGGCTCCCAAATATAGTATAATCATTCATTTTTTTACGATGCCTGTCTTTTGAAAATTGATGGCTACGAGAAAACCACTCTAGTCACTACCCTGGGTACACTCTTGACTTGTCAAAATCATGAACAGAGAAAGATCTACGACTGCCACAGCCTCCCACAAAATCATTTTACACAGTGCAACAAGAAGTGACGGAGAAAAGGAGAAGATTTCGCCCACATGGTGCTAATTGCTACACCTAATTAAAGCAATGTAACACATCAGAGTTAATTGATCCTTTTTTCAAGCTGATGCAAGAGTGGGCTTCGACGAAACAGCTTGACAGGTAAGGCAAAAAATGCATGACGCCACTTGACAAAAACATGGTGACAAAAGGCCAACTGTTCCTGAAAGCTGACCTGTTACACCTGCGGCCAACCATGTTCGGCTTGCAAACACACTGGCCAGTGATCGCGTCGCAGACATCAGAGATGGAGCCACTCAGCATACAGCCACATGCTGCAGAGATGAAACAATGATTACGGTAAGAAAAAGAAGCTGTTGAGCTTTTTAAAACGGTGATACTTGACTTAAAGATTTAAGAAGTGGGAAAACATATGTAGGCGGAATCGCAGTGTGAGAACAACATAGGGCACAATCAAAGTCTGTGATATTGTAGAGAAATTGTCTGGTTGAGTTGTCTGGGTGAGTTGTCAGGGTGAGTTGTCGGGATGAGTACTGTAAAGACGTCTGGAGTAGGTCTGTTGACTTCAACTGGTGTGAACCTTTCACATTGCCATTAGCCACAATGAGGCCAAGCAGCTTGCTCACAGTGATTCGGCTGCTCAAACTTGTGTGCATATACCTTTGCATCCGAAGAAATTGTGCCCCTGCCATCGGTATGTTCCAGGCCTGCATTGGTCACATGTCAGGCCGGTGGTGAGAGCCTTGCAGTCGCACTGCCCGGTCTCCTACCAAATACACAGATTGACAGGCAATGAAAGATTAACAGCGACAGCTTAAGAACTTTTTCTACACATGTTCCTGTCCACGAGTTTTTCTTCCGTTTTTTTTTTTGGGGGGAGGAAGAGACAGACAAACAGAGGGAGAGAGTGAGAGAGAGAGATAGGACAGAGAGAGAAAATAGAGAGAGAGAGAGAGAGGGGAGAGAGAGAGAAATCCAGCACAAGAACATACCCGGTAAGCGGTTCACTCTGCGTACAACTTAGGCAGTCATTTAACTGATAGCGAAATACTTCATTTGATAGCGAAATACTTGGATTGTGCATATGCTTGGGAATAATGCCTTCCAACGTTTTCTAATGAAGAACTCAATTCTCAAAGGCTGGACAAGAGGCTTGGACAAGAGGCTTGCACAAGAGAATGACAAGAGAGAAAGACGAGACAATTTCAAGAGAGGGAGGAGGGTGGTTGTATAAAGAAGGTATGTTGTCCTCTGGAGTAGCTGGTCCCTCATACTCAGCATCTGATAACAGGGACAAGCCTGCAAGCTCTGTACGCGTGTAAAAATACAAAAAAAAAACATTCTCAGAGAAGGAATTTGAAAAGCAAACACCTTACGTTTTGGCAAATGCTGATTCCAGATGAAGTTCCAAGAATGGCACAGCCACAGCCTGTCATTGCAAAAAGGAGGTTTTTAGCCAACGAAAGCGACTACGCCAAAGAGGAATCCAGAAAAGAGAAAGTGCTACATGCAAGCAGTCCAAGTTAAGGACAAGGAGGTGGAAGAGGAGGTGGTGGTGGTGGAGGAGGAGGTGATGGTGGCGGTGGAGGAGGTGGTGGTGGAGGAGGTGATGGTGGTGGTGGTGATGGTGGTGGT
>JAOWAR010151655.1:0-11242 GCA_028571005.1 Clathrina lutea
GTCTTTCTTATCCAACTCTACTCTTCTTTCTCGGAACCGTCCTGGTGTCAGTCGAGAGGAGCATAGCTAGCCTTGAAACCAGTTTTTTTGAACTGGCGGATTGGTCTGGCAGTTGCGACCGCGACTCTCGTCTGGCTAGGCGCTTTGCCCCGCAGGTCGAGATTCCGCATCGGTCTTCCTTTTTCTGATTCGCTCTTGTCTATCTCATTGCTTGAAATAATATTCCCCTTTACTCACATTAGCTGACGTCAAATCCTAACGCTAATTTTTAACTTGACGTAACCCGAACGTAGCCCGAACGTAATCCTCCGAACGTAACCCGAACGTAACCCGAATCATAAGACGTACGTAGAATCCTATTACGCACGATTTTCGCAATTATTTGCGCAGTTTTTGCGTTTATAACGGAAATGTTTCAAATTTGAAAATAACGGAAAAAGCCCCCGCTTCTCCCCCACGCCATTGATCGAAGCTCAAACAATCCCCCGTTTTTCGGTCGAAAAATCCCCCGCTGCTCCCCCACGCCGTCTATCTCCGTCGAAAAATTTCCCGTTCCTCCCATCTCCGTAGGAAAATCCCCCGTTTCTCCGTCGAAAAATCACCCGCTCCTCTCCTTGCCCCGTCAATCGAAGGTAAAAAAATAATCCTAGTCTCCCTCTCTCTCTCCATCCTCACACCCTTTGTCGAGGTTCTCTTAAACCTTGATCACTCAAAAATAATCACCCGCCTCCCGAGTAATTCTCCGGTTTTTTTTGCAATTGAAATAGAAAAGCAGCTTCTGTTTGCTGCCTGAGTTACCTGTGCTTCATACACATCACTCTGGGCCGTCGGGCTTCTTCCGGTTGGTGCTTCTATTTGGCCGGCTTCGGTGACCAAGCTTGCTGCTTCATCATGCCCAATCCTCTTCTTTACTTTGCACGTCCATATGTAAAGTGGGTCCGGACCTCCCTGCAAGTGACCTGCCAAGATCTGGCCAAACTGGCAACAGCGCTGGTGGATTTTCACGGGCCGGACTGATCGAGGTTGATCGGTTGAACCCACCGGATGGTCGACGGCCGTGCTTCGCTGAAAGCCTGATGTGATCGGGGTTGACGTGCCGCACCTCCGGACGGAAGGCGTTTTTTCTTCTTTGGGCGGCCAACGAGTTTACGCTCAGTGCGACCCTGGAAGTACAGCCGGATAGCCGGTGCGCGGCCCCCATATGCATTGACGGATCAGTTCGCCGCAACCGCGCCGCCCGTGTGAGAAAACGCGGGTCGCCGGCCCTCCGCCGTTGCAAAAATGTACCGTCTTCCGACATGCCGACACTTGTAGCAAATACTTGGTGGGTGAACATTCGCTTCGTCTTTTGAAAGGCCTGTTCGGAAGGATCCCACAAGCTCGGACGTAAAGTCCTATCCCTAGAAACGCTCCGATTTCGACAATGTTGAGAAGGAGACATCGCCTACTCGACACACTTGTAACAGAGACGCAGCGTGCGAGTCCATAACAGTGGCAACGAATTTGGCTCTACACGAACGAGTTTCGTCGAGCCACTCCTCTTTGGAAAGCTCTTATTCTGAACTTCAAAATAGACTTTAGTCAACGAACAAAAATCTTCCGCACAAGCGTTATGTGCATGAACGGAACGTGCAGCAATGCGATGCGTGCTTACCACAAGGCGGAGCGTTCGACGACAAAAACGCCCGAAGGTGAATCACCAAAGCCTTCCCCCTTGTGTTACATCCGCGGTCATGGTCGAGCACCGTGCAGGTGCAAGTGCCATGCATCTTTCAGGGATTTTCCAATCAAACAGAGTGGAGGTAGAGAGGATACGAAGGTCTACTCATGAACTCAACTCACCACACCCTCTTCTTCTCTCTCGTGCCCAGGAAAAATGACTTCTTCCATTGCTATGGTACTTGATACACGGCGCCATGTTGGCTAATGTCCGCCGATGCATGGTCATGAACAGCCATGCAGGATTGTTTCGTGTTTGTTTGCGGTCATGCTATGTTTCTTCCTTTACGTCAGTGCGCAGGGTGACCAAACATGTTGGGTGGTCTACTATCATGCCCGGCATTACGTTTCAATCAAAATGTTATACTCGTTTGTTGTGGCCTTGCGGTTGCCGGATGGCCTTGGCGGTAGCGACAAGTCCGATAACCCTCCTTCACTGCACCAGGGTAATACGGCTGGAAAGACGACGAAATGGTTTCCGTTCTTTCGCCCCAGCCAATTTTGTGTCAAAATTCAGCTTCATTGCACAGAAAACTCTCTCAACGCAAGGTAACGATTGGCTGAGCTGTGCGGTGTGTGATGACTCGGGGGCCAGGAGGAAGACGGCAAGGTGGTGCCAGAAGTGTAGTCTGGCATTTTGTGATAAGCACACTGTTCCGCACATCGTGTCTACCGCTAGCGACGGAAGAGCGCACACTATGTCTCCACTGACTTCAAGAAACGCGGCCATTGGCTTCCTTGAAGCCAGGCAAGGTCCTGTGTCTTCTGAGCATGGCGAGGCTCCGGAGAACCACTGTGGACAGTGTGACGTCGCTATCTGCGGAGGATGCACAGGCACCGGGCCGGGCGACATTATGTCCACACTTCTATCCAGAGAATCAAAGACATGGCACAGGAGCGCAAGGATTTGGTTGCCAAGAAAGTCAACACTATGGAGAAGAGTGTCATGCCAATATTGGAGAGGTTTTTGGCAGCTGTCGACAAAATGTCCCCTCAGCTTACAGCCCAAGCCGACAAGGTTCACAGTGACATTCGACAGGCCAGAGAAAAAGCGAAAGAGATGGTCCACCTTCGTGTGGAGCAAATGGTTCAGGAAGTTGACGATCTGAAGCAGCTTTGTCACAAAGGTCTCGATCAGCAGCGTGATGAGCTGAAAGCACACCACACCGTAGCGCAAAACGCTGTCCATTTCAGCGAAAGGATTTCACAATTGAACAACGAGACCCTCTTCCGTCTTCTTCACGCTTTGAACCTACGTTCAACGACCCTCATCTCTACTCACATCAAGGAGAAACCTCAATGCAATACGAAGCTGTTGTTTGAAGCGGCAGAAGACAACGATCTGGCTGGTAGGACAAAGGCCGTCATTGGAAAAGTCATTTCTTGTCAGGCATCAGAAGCCCACAGCGTTATTGAAGGTGAAAGGGTCCGAACAATCCGAAAAGATCTGCCATTTGCCATGACGATCCGATCCAAGGATTCGAGTGTAGATCGCCGTGACAATCCTATATCCTATATAGATCGCCGTGACGATCCGATCCAACGATTCGAATGGACATCACCATGACAATCCGATCCAAGGGTTCGAATAGAGATTGCCGTGATGATCTGATCGAAGGATTCGAATGGAGATCGCCGCGACAATCTGATCCAAGGATTCCAATGGACATCGCCGTGACAATCCGATCCAAGGATTCGAATGGAGATCCATTGACAACTGGTGGTGATTCAATTTGGACGAGACACTGCACTGTTGCATCAGGAATTCCACCTACCACCATTGTCACACGATGGCAACGGGTCATACACTATCTCATACACTATGCTATCCACTGGTTACTACCAAATGGAGGTGTATGGGAATGGACAGAAAATGGAAAACGACCTGATCATCACCTGTGTGGCTATTTATTTATTTATTTAATTATTAATTTCCCTGGTCCTTTGATCGCAATGAATGCCATTCATTCATCACAATCACTGAAGATGGTCGAAAAGCACGTCCAACAACTACATGTACATGTTGGGAGTTGCAGTAAATGCAATGTCACTCGCTAGACATGCCAACGACTACGAGACTGCAGCGTATTGCTGGCACAGTAAGGGAAACTCATCCTATCGTGATGGTGTCCAGCAGACTGGTAACCTCTCTTAGCTTGGTCCGGTAACGACACCTTGCGGCTGGTTCTCAACTGTGACGATCACACGTTTTGTATCACTGACCTTCAATCAGGAGAAAGGGCCAAGTTCAGCAACCTCCCAACTAAGGAGTGTTTTCAGTATGCTACTCTTCAGAAAAAAGGAAATTCTGTGGAGTTTGTGGCATGACATAATAACCCCTCTCTGTATTTTTACCTATACCTACTTCAGATACTTATCTGTGTGGGTGCTGCATTGCATAGATTTAACCCCTCTGGTGCTGTAATATTTGAAAGGCACTAATTGTGATTATGGTCGGCATTTTCTTCACCTTTGCTTCGGTGGTTTAAACTAACCAAAAGACCTTGATAGAGATGGGATGGAAATTCATAGTACCAGAAAGGGGAACACACTGGAGATTGACGTTCTGACCCTTGTGCTAAGGTGTTGGGAGAAGGGCTGTATAGAGTCCGTGGGCAGAAGACATTTTGTTTGTCAAGAACACATTCGCGGCCGATCACGCTTACGTTGGATTAGTTCAGCGCACTTGGCATCACCTGATTGTAGATGTGAACGTCTCATAATAATTATAACTAGCCTGATTGTTAACACCACCCTAACAGACCTTTTGAAGCACGAAAGCAAAACCATGAGGCATAAAAACAAAGAACGAGCTCCTCCGACAACGCTTGCGCAAACAAGATCACCAGCAGCCATTTATTGAGTACGACAGAACGTTGCCAGGCAACAAAGATACGCTAGCCCTCATACCCATACATGATATATGCACTCAGTCACAGTAGACATGCCCGGTATTGCCAACTTCGGGAATGCAAGTGATCAAGACCAATATAGCCTCTCGATATGTTCCTGTAGACGGAACTGCTTGAAGCGTATCGTCCAAACACTTCTCCAGGAGTATCTTGCATTTCTTACTGTAAACAGCATGAATAGCAGAGTTCATGGGAAGCTCCCTTGTCTTTCGGCGTAGAGAGAGAGACCTTTTTATGGCAAATTTAATTCGAATCCGCCACATCCTTAATTTAAAAAATTGTCTCGTTAGCACAACAATTCGGAACAGGTCTTTGATAACATCCTTTTGGAATATCAAGGTTGCCGTCTTCTCTCACCATTTGCGTTTTACAAATAGCCCTTTGCGAATAAAATGACCGACGGGCGAACAAGCGAAGAGTCGCAACAGGGAAAGCACACCGGAACAGGGAAGTGGCTGAGCACAGCGTATAACGTTCGCTCTGGGACTTCGGCTAAAAAGTCAAAAACGAAAAATGAATGTCAAGAAGCGAAGATCTTCTCAACTAAGATCCGGAAAAAGTAGTATTTTTAGTCTACGTTAGCACTGCTTTCCATTTGCCCGAAAAAAAAGTGGGAATCCAGGTACCGATCGATGGTATTAACCTCACGCATGCTTAGCGAGCTCGAGAACTCTTTCTAGGTCTTGCGCGATGGTATCGATACGCCGGCAAGGTCAAATTGACAGAAATTGAATTATCCCTTTATTTTCCCTTTAGTCGGGCCGCGCCGAATACTAACCCCGATCGCGGGGAATCAGTTCGGCTAGGCGTCGTTTCACCGCAGGTTCAAATCCAAGGCTGTCACAGTCCCTTGGTAAATTCAGAAGGAGAGATTTTCACAAAGGACAACTCGTTCTTCATCAAAAGGAGAGATATTCGAGCTTCCGTTAATTTGGTTCTTGTTACGAAGGCGTAGAAAATTACTACATGTATTTCTCTCCCCCTCTCACTGCTGCCTTACTCTTCGGCTGCAACCATCCAAACGATTTTTTCTTTGTTTGATTCTCACTGCCATCGTGGGTGTTACTTGATACTTCTTTCTCATTCTTCTCCTTTCCCGCGTTATCTTCTCTCTGCACCTTGATTGATATTAACCTGGAAATCCCCTATGGCTTCTTCCTTCCGCCCAGTCAGCACCCCTATGAAAGCTGTGTTTCCGAAAGGGCGGGGGGCGGGGGCACTTCAGCTTGTCAATTCACAAGTGTTTTTTCTTGTGCGCTGGTCGCCTAGCCATGGGTGAACATGCATGCGCCCGCGATATAGGGATCGGTAGCGAGCCAAGCACGGGCGCTCCTCATTGTGTTCGGTTCCGGACCGTTCGCAGCAAAGCAAGTCGAAAAGCCGAAGTGCACCAAATGAGTTCTTCAACCAGAGCTGCTTCATGCCTCCTGGCCGAAGAAAAATCCAATCGTGTAGTTGGGATGAGCACGAAGAGGAAACAGCCTTGCGGTCCGAGCAGGGCTGGCTTGCCGGCATCGGTCTGTAAGCTCCAAGACGAGCTGTGCGCCGAATACCTGGACATGTGTTCATTCATGCCAGAGGTGGACTACATGTCGGCTGTGCGAAAAGTCAACCTGGACGATTTCTATGTGTCGCTGCGCGTTCTGCAGTTCGCCAAGCTACAAGCTCTTCTCGCTAAGAAGAGACAGGCCAGCTTGTTGGAGATTCGACAGGCAGCGACTCGAACGTGGAGCGAGAGGCTTCGCGGAAGTGCAGCCGAAGAGCTGCGGGACTGGAAGCGACTTTTGTTCTGCTCAGAGAGCGGGCAGTCGGTGAGGAGCTGCCTGCTCTTGGCGGAGGCGGCTGGTGGCAAGACGCTGAGCATGTTGAAGCTCTTGCAGAGCTGGGCGCTGGGGAAAGACGAGTTTCTGAAGAAGTTCGAGCTCGCATTCTTCGTCAAATGTCGAGACCAAAACTTGGAACACGACTCTGCGTTGGGACTTCTGTCACTTTACCGCGTTTACCAGTTCAGCCAGGCGGAAGTGGAGAGGTACTTGGAGAAGAACTCGGAGAAGGTTCTGATTCTACTCGACGGCGCCGACGAAGGAGGCGAAGCATGGAGTAGAAGCAAAGGGGTGAAAGATTTGCTGGAGAGGAGAGTGTTGGAGAAGTGTTCGTTGGTGATCACAAGCAGGCCGTGCGAGCGAGCGTACGTGGACCTTGTTCCAGTGTGCGAGCAGCATTTCCATCTGGCTGGTTTGAGCAACAAGCGCCTGGAGCAACTTTTTCGAAAAGGGCTGGGAGTGAAGCGCAGCCAGGACGTTTTGGCTGAACTCAGTAAGCAGAAATGGAGGTATCTACGAACGCAAATGAAAGAGACACCGTTGATAGCCAACATGGTGCTCAACGTTGCCAGTGACGGGTTACCATTCCCAGAGACCCGCACTGAACTCTATCGTGTGATTGTGGTGAACCTTGTCAAGCGTGGTCGACAGAAAAGAGAGCCTCTTCATATCACTGGGTGGTTGCAGGACTTACCGACAGATGTGAAGCAATCACTATTCAGACTTGGTAAACTAGCTCTGAGCGGATTGAAGAAGGGGCAGTATATTTTTGACAGGGAGAAGGACTTGGAGGCCCTTGGTAGAGAGGTTGAGAGTTTCGGGCTTTTAGAGGAGACGAGGCAATGGGCACCACAAATGACAACGAGAGACATCAGCACACACAAAGTCCAGTTCTCTCACTTGACCATTCAAGAGTTTCTTGCTGCTTACTATGTTAGCCAGGCTGAGGACTTGGAGAGTGAGTTACGCTGGTGTCGGGAGAAAGTGGGTGTCGGGGAAGAGACAGGTGTGCTCTGGCGCTTTGTGGCGGGCCTTGTGGACATAGAACGATTGTTAACTGTGATGTGCTGTTTGATGGGAGGCACAGCAGATGAGGAGCAATGGAGCATGAAGAAACATCTTCTCTTTTGCATGAGCTGTGTTGCGGAGGCAGCTTTGCATCCGCTCAAGAGAAGCGAGGACAGAGAGCGGAGGAGACGTCTCGTTCAGGCAGCCACGGCCGTCTTTGTACCGACTGCACTGGACATGAGCTCCTGCCCGCTGAGCATAGAGGAGATGCACAGTCTGTCAGTGACACTGTCCCATGCTAGTCATACAAAGACACTGGATGTCTATGGATGTGGCATGATCGATGAGCACGCCAGTGTGATGAAAGCATGTGGTGGACTACAGAACATAACATGCTTGGATTTGGGTTTCAATGCAGGTCTCTGTGGTGACGGTATGGCGTGTGTGGCAAAGGCATTGGAGCATAATGGCAAGCTGGAGGTGATGAAAATGGAGGTTTGCGCACTGGAGAGGGATGACTTTCCAGCAATTTCTGACATCGTCACAGCAAACAAGATGCTACGCAGCTTGGACCTCGTCGGGAACCACATTCCAACTCTCTCTCTGGCAGTCCTTCGACCAGCTCTTTGTCAAAGTAATCTGGAAGTTCTCAAGTTGAACGGGACGTCTTTGGGCCGGGAGGGTGGTGGTATACTGGGCGAGGTGCTTTCCAACAATCACCATTTGAAGCGGGTCTACCTGGGCGAGAACCAACTAGGAAATGAAGGAGCCGCATCTGTCTGGAAAGGTGCTGAAGGAGCAGTGAAACTTTCGTTTCTGGACCTGAGTGCGAACGAGATAGATGACAGAGTGGTGGACGTTCTTGGGAGCGTTCTGGAGCATCGGGTGCAGACATTAGCCAAAGCTAGAGAACAGAAGCAAATTGGCCTGAGAGTCTGTCTGCATGGCAACAAAATTAGCACTTCAGCTCTGGAAAAGGTGGCGAGCCAGGTTCCGCCTGAATCAGCTGACAGTGTGGAGTGTGAGATGTACGTGGTCCGACACGGACGGGTGCAATGGAGAGACTTGAGCACGCACTTTGAACTGTATGCTAAACGTGGAGGACGGGGAGATCTGGTGATGGTGGAAATGGGGCTAGGCGATGAGGGAGCGACACAGGTGGCATCGCTGATTGGCGGCGATCGCTATCAGGTAGAAGCTCTGGGTATGCAAAAGAATGGAATCGGCGATGAAGGTGCAGTGGCAGTAGCCAGTGGACTAAGAACTAACAGCACTCTTTGCGGCTTGTCCCTAGCTTGGAACAATGTCAGCTGCGTGGGGTTCAGTGCCATTGCATCAACCTTGGGCAAGTCAAACAGCACGCTGTGGTTTCTGGACTTGGGCTTCAACCCAATTTTCAGCAGATGTGCAGGAGGTGGAAGCTATGACAGAAGTCGCGCGGCAGAGAAAGCAGGAGAGCTGCTAGCTCGAAGTCCGGGTCTGAGGTTTATCAGTTTGTGTGGCACTGGTGTAGGCAACGAGGAGTGCATGGTGATGGCTGACTCGCTAGCTCTGGACACATGCAGCACTGTCTTCCTGAATGTGTCCTCTAATCAGATCACTAGCAAGGGAGTGGAATCACTGTGTCTAGGGCTGGAGAAGAACTCCAGCGTTTGCTATGTGGACTTGTCGTACAACCAGATCAACAGCAAGGGGGCAGAGGCCATTCAACGATGTGCCCTTGCTCGGGAGAGGCAGGGACGAGCATTGAAGCGTGTGTGGATGGAAGGGAACAACGTTGACGCGGCTCAACTGTCTGGTAGTAGCTATATGGTAAACTCAGGGTTTACGTACAGCTCCATGTCTGAAGTGATCAAGAAGTACCTGAAGTAGACAGACAACTGTTGGTCAGGACGACTAGCTGGAAGATTATCTCCCACCCGCCAACCACAAATGCCTCAGTTAGACAGCTATTGGTCTGTATTGTGGACACCTGTATCCTAGATATGGTTGGTGAAGCATAAGTTCTAAAGTGTTCTATTTCTGCGAAAATGTATATATCATTTCTAGCGACTTGAGTGATCATCAGGCCTACTTAGTGTTTTTTTCCTTTCTCTGGTAGTTTGACAAACACTAGACGTCTTGCTTTTAGCTTGTCTCTCTCTCTCTCTCTCATCTCGACTGCGAAGCGCCTGCATATCTCGGAATGCCCAAGTACAAACTGTCATGGCACCTGAAGGCTTTCTGTTTAGTCCTTCGGCGACAGAGCTTGGAACTAGTATCAACAGTAATCTAACTGTAAACCAAAAAAAATGCTGATTCACTACAGTGCTTTTTTTTGGTGTTGCTTACTGCGGTCCTTGTATCCGGCAGTGCACAGCTCAGAAAGCATCTCAGTGTTCAAGTGAAACTGATATTCTCCTGGAAAAAATTACCTTCTACACACCTTTTGACAGCTCGCATTCCCGAGGGACACAATCCGGATTAGAATCTGCGATGAAATGGTGCCTACCTGAACGGAAATCCCAATACTAAATACTCAGACCAATCTACTGGTTTAATTCAATGTTATTGTTCTCTATACAATCTACTGGTTTAATTCAATGTTATTGTTCTCTATACAATCTACTGGTTTAGTTCAATGTCATTGTTCTCTATACAATCTACTGGTTTAATTCAATGCTATTGTTCTCTACACAATCTACTGGTTTAATTCAATGTTATTGCTCGATCTGTAAATGGTGAGCTTTGCACCGGCACTCATTCTGTTGACCAAGTCTCGAGCATCTCATCCCTATGTCAAGTCACCTTGTCTAACAACAGTTGATGTATATTGCTGAGACTAACTCCGCAATATTGTGTATTTTCACCACGATTTGTGTGCATTTACATCCACCTTACGCCTAGCCATGAGTCTGTGCTAACGTGTTCTTGGACTCCTTAGACTCGATGCGGGTAGGCTCTGCAAAATTGCTTCCAGAATAAAGTATTGATGTATTTATGTGGTAGATTGAGGACTTTGAGTTGTAGTTCGTAAAAGTCACTCAGCTGCAAGGCTTGATGTTTTATGTACAGAGAATCCATTCCAGTTCAGTCTGGGCTATTTTGTACTCAAATTTTCAAGCCAGTTTCATCACTTTCTGTATCAGCTAATACTAAAGTTTTGGAGCTGCTACCTCGATCTCAGATAATCTATCGACTTCCTTTCAGCTTCACCACCCATGGATAACACAGACACAGCATAGTTCACTCAATATCTAGAGAGCGAGAGATTAATTCCTTTGTCAGACACATACAAAATTTTCAAGGCTTGTGAATAATTGATTAGTGAGTGTGTGCCAAATTTCATTCAAATCCCTTCTTGTCTCACGAAATATAGTTGCTTTACATTTCGTGAGATAAGAAAGGATTTGAATGAAGTTTGGCACACATTCACTTATAAATTATCCACAAGCCTTAAACTTCTTGTATGTTTGTGATTGTTTGCACTCCACCATAGGTATGTCTGACAAGGGAATCAATCTCTCGCTCTCTTGATATTGCGTGAACTATGCTGTGTCTGTGTTATCCATGGGTGCTGAAGCTGAAAGAAAGTCAATAGATTATCTGAGAGGTAGCAGCTCCAAAACTGCAGTATTAGCTGATGAAGGAAGTGATCAAACTGTCCTGAAAATTTGAGTACAAAGTAGCCTGGACTGACACACCAAATGAATTTGCTCCATGTGTCACTCCTGCAACTTTTTTTTTTCAACTGTCTTTCCAATGTTCTGACTCCAACGGAAGGGGTTAGAAGAAGTATAG
>JAOWAR010151666.1:0-11241 GCA_028571005.1 Clathrina lutea
ACTCGGAGTAGATTAGTACAGCCAACCCTTTCTCCTTCTGCTTTACTACTCTGTATTTTGATATTGAGCACCATTTACCCAGGAGGATACCAATAGTTTAGCTATATGGCGTGGTTCTTTAGTCTAGGTTAGGACTCTCTTGCTGCTTTGCTCTCAGTGAAGTGCTTTCTTGGTGTCTGTAAACAGGCTCAAGAAGAGAAGGAGGCACTTGCTCTTGACATCAAACTGCTGCAGCAGCTCCTCCTCGACACGAAGAATGAAGCTGAGGAACAAGTCCAACGAAAGGTGTGCGTGCGTGCAAACATGCAATCACGTGCATGTGTGTACATGTGCACATGCGTGTGCATGTGTGTATGTGGGTGTATGTGTGCGTGTGTGTGCATGTCTACGTGTGTGTATGGGTGTGTGTACGGCCGTGTGCGTGCGTGCGTGTGTGTGCGTCCGTGTATGCGTGCGTGCGTGTATGCGTGCGTGCGTGTGTGTGCGTGCGTGTGCGTGTGCGTGTGTGTACGTGCTTGTCTACGTGTGTACGTATTTGTGTGCGTGCGTGCGTGTGTGCGTGCGTGCATGTGTGTACGTGTGTGCACGTGTGTGTGTGCATGTATGTGGATGTGGGAGTGTGTGTGTGTGTGTGTGTGTGTGTGTGTGTTTGTGTGCGTGTGTGATTATTGCTAAAGGAGAGTCTGAGGTGTGGTGAGCAAGAACCACATTCGCAGTGTAGTGTTGAAAATACAAGAGCAGCAGAAACAGATACGATGCACAATATGTAAATTAATGGCTATAACTAATTGAAAATTTGTGTGAACACACGATGGTGTGCGCATAGTGTATAAACTTATAGCCTGGTGCCTCAGACTGGTGGGAATAATCACCAAAGCTATTCATGCCTGAATTCAAGTTCGACCGGCTCAGTAGGACCACAGTTGAGCGAGTAAGGTGTTTGGACATTGGGAAAAAAACAAATCCACATGATAAAGGAAGTAGAAGAAAGGGAGAAATGCAGGCGTTCTTTGCTGACGAAGGACACTGACAAGCATGCAGAAGCCGGAATGCGAATGACCAAAGCCTTTCAACCCATGTTTTCTCCACGTTAATCTGACTTGATCCCTGCTTTTCTCGTGCCCCTAGCAACAACTCCATGATGAGATGCAACGCTACATGGCCTACTTGAAGGAAGATAGTGAGCGAGAGAAACAGAGAGAAGTGGACCTCGAGAGAGCACTTCAGCACGAAGTAAGTCTCAGTGAGATTTCCAACCACCTGGTATATGCTCATGTACGAAAAAGAGGAAATCAAAATTAATTTCATAAGAACACAGGAAAGTTAAGGCCAGTTTTGCAAAAACATAAGAATATGAAAATGGATTTTTTTATAATCGCATTTCATCCTTGGCCCCGTTGTTTGTTTGTTTTTTCTTTTGAAAAAACAAAACAAAACATAAAACAGCTAGATAAGGCCGACGCTGAGCGTCTGGACAAATGGAGGAAGGAGAGGGAAGTTCGTCAGAAGCTGATGCAAGATGTTCTGAGGACTCGCGACGAACAGATCAAGGAGAAGAGTAAGCTAAACTTAGAAAACCAAAACAAAATTTTCGATGTGCAAGATAAGCAAGTTTGAGTATGGGGCTTTGACCCACCGTTGCTAAGCTCATTGCATACCCCTTGAAGTTTGTCAGTATGTGATGGGAATTGGAAATGTGGAGCTTTGTGGCCAGGATGATTGAAAATTGGTTCAAGTAATTAATTGGAAAATGAATTAATGGCAAATCTGTCCTTTCTTTTGCTTTCTTTTCAAGTTTTGCGCAACCAAAAGGAACAGGAGGAGGTTCGAGAGGAAC
Source organism: Clathrina lutea (assembly GCA_028571005.1). Classification (NCBI taxonomy): domain Eukaryota; kingdom Metazoa; phylum Porifera; class Calcarea; order Clathrinida; family Clathrinidae; genus Clathrina; species Clathrina lutea. Next base: position 1,838 of record JAOWAR010151666.1, read on the forward strand.
GTGAGCGTCTGCTGCGGCTGTTTGAAGAGCACAAACAACTGGAAGAAGATGAAAAGCATCGGAGATGGCTGGTGAGCTGTCTTTTTCCGTTGTGATCATCCAGCTTCAATTCTAGGTCTGAAATTCCTACGTGGCTCTTTTTTTTTTTAATGATTATGGCTGACCCGAAGTCAGGTTCGAGCACTCCAACCATGGTAGTATATCACCTGCAGGCTGCAGTGGGCAGTCTGGCCGGTCCATGGCTAGACTGCCATATTTGGCAAAGAGAGTTTTTTTCTGCTTTTCCTTTTCAGTTTGATGTAGCATTTTGTCAAGCTGTGAAACTATTCGCTGAATTGAAATGTTGAAAGTCTGAAGCACAAAGTTGACAATTTAACTTTCACCTTCAAGGCTCTGCCCCAAACCATAGTGGGGAACTAACAGCCCACCAGACCCCTGAGCCTGATTTGGCTGGGATTGGTTCAATTTAGCCCAGTACAGGCCTTGCATGCGAGTAGAACTGTTTCAAAAAGAGCTTGGTTATAAACAATGAACAGGACCAATGAAACCAGAAAACAAAAGAATTTCGCTCAATCGTTGCTTTTCACCTCGCAATATTTTCTTTGTTGATTCTTTGCCGTGAAGTCTGCGAGATTGGCAGCTTACTTCCTCTCTGGTGTACCACTGCAGAATGCCAAGCAGCATCAGATGGACCTGCAGGAGCAGCTCTCGTATCAGCGCGTTCTTCAAGACATGGACAAGGAAGAGGAGAGCCTCCAAGGGAAAGAGACCCAGGTAGGAATTTCCTTGGATGTGGAAGTCAGTAAGCCATCCTTGGAATTGTGTAGAACTATGAATGGTCCTTCTGAACAGCCCAATAGTCTAAGTACTTGGATAGTGACATGCACAACATAGGTGTGAGGCTGTTGAATGCCGCAGCAAACACTGTAAGAAAAACACTGTCAAAAACGCACGCACAATCGGATGAAAACAGATTCTCTCTATCACTCTCAGTACAGGCCATTCTTTACAATGTAGTAAGGAGTGATACTGTCAATATCTCAGCCACTCATTTTCACCACCTTAAGCCACCCGGTCCGGACCGTTTTGGGCCAATTTGTGAATAAGTTCTGTGAAGAAATGCCTGGAAGCTGATTGGTTTTCTGTTCTGACGTTGATGTCATCACGCAAATCGATGTACCTAGCGTGGTGCCATATTGAGTCGACCAAGCCTGTGCAACCCATGCAACACCATGACATACAGGCATGCATGTGCACGGCCGAAGATTTTAGGTGCAGGAGCACCTCACGGAGGTGTGTTCCCTTGGTGTTTTCAAGGTTCATTTCAGTTAGGAAACTTGAGGTGTTTTCTTGATCTTGGGACCCCCAAAAGTGACCAGAAAGTAGACCATTGAGGAGAAACAGGAGTTTCACTGAAGTGAGTGGCGATCGAGTAAAACAAAAGGTCATCGGAAAGCAGAGCAGTGAGGACACATGTGTTTTCCTAAAGCGAGCGGCGATCAAGTAAAAATAAAAAGTCACTGAAGAGACAATCAGTTAAGAAAGATGTTTTCCCAACTTTGTTGCCAGTTAGGAACATTATGTGTTTTCCTGACTCTGCTGCCAGTTAGGAAAAGAAAACACCTTCTTTTGTATGTTGTATCCCCGTGAAGTACTCTTGTAGGTGCCTAGATTCTGATATCCAAATGCGAAACTGCGGCCTCAAGTTCGGACCGGACGGCCTAAGGAGTTGTTTGGGTCGGTTTATGAAATTGCACATTGGTTGCACTCATCACCTTGATACCTCAACTTGGCTTCTAGCATTGCAGTAGTTTAGTACAGGTGTTGCCATGCCCTTAGACTGGCTCCTTTTCAGCTAGCAGATTCAGGGATATTTCCAACAGATGATCTTGATAAACGTTTTTTTAAATACAAATATCAGTGCATGGTACGGGATTATGCCGACATTGGTGTATGCATGCCACTGTATGTCATTGTTTGTGTGGAGGACAACAGCTGATGTGAATGCTGTTTTCTTTGACTTCTGGTCACAGCGGCAAGAAGCACTTTACCAGCGGAAGCTTGCTGCCGAGTTGCAGAAGGCGCCACATTCGTACCGCACACACCCAATCCGACAAGGGATGTTCTCTTCCAAGACATGAAGGAGCCTTGCATGACTGGCTCGTAAACTTCTTTGGAAAGGATTGCCTCCGTCAAACTGCTGCTGCTGAACTATACCATATGCAAGCAAAAACAGCACTTTCCTTACTTCTTAGAGCAAGACCGGAAAACACACCTGACAGAACTTTCCACAAAATTGAACAGTAGACCTTGAATATCTTTCTCTCTCAAACTGATCAGAGCTGTAGTGTAGAACTAGTCTTTGTATGTTTTCCTCATCTGTGTATCAGTAGCCATATTTTTGGTGCATTGCCAGCACCTGCACTGTGATGTTTGTGCCAGACTCGAGTCAACTGGTCTTTCGGGTATTGAATTAGAGATATGTTGTTATTGTTAATTGATCATTGTTCAGGCTGTGCACACATGCATGCTCTGAAGCTCGGACATCGATCAGGCCTGGAAGATCACACAGCAATCCGGCCTGCCGCGGCACACGGACTGAGGGTACCACAGACTCAGTTCAGCTTGTGCAATTTGGACGGTTTGCCAAACACTGCTCGGAGTATGGCAATTTTCCCCGTAAAAGCTGACCGGCCGTACCAGCCTGTATGGGCAAAAGACATACACGCAAATTTTTTTCCTGGCAAGCGACTGGGAAAGATTTTCTTCTTCTTCTCCTTTTCTTTTTTTTTTTCGTTGTTTTTCCAACCGAATGTATTCTGATGGTCAACGGTTCATGGAACAGGTGACCGGCACATCGTGGATGAGAAGATCCCCGAAAAAAATCGAAACACAAAATGGACATTTCAAGGATTTGGAGAGTTCGAAAAAGGCATATTTACAGCTGCTGTTGGTCCGAGTTCCGCTTCTGCTTTGAGCACAGTAAAGTAGATGAACTTCAGTATTACGCTACGGCCGCGCCCTGGTCGAGGAGGCTGTCGGACACCAAGCCGTTTAGGCGCGGAGCCACTCAAAACGCTTATCACCTTCCATCACGGGATCCGTGGAACTGAGCCAATTTTGTTTTTTATTTTTTTATTTTGTCTGGAAGCTTTAGTTGCTTGTGCAGCGAGAGAGCTGAGTCTTCAGGTGCCACTGAGCCACTGCCAACGAACCACACGTGAACCGTTGACAATCACTGATCGGTCCTTAGGTCAGTCGAGGTCGGGATGTTACGTCAGACAGCCAACAACCAGCGGGGCTATCGCTGGAGTGCTGGGGTGGTGCGCGGTCTCTTTTCGAATGCGGCTAGATGCTCGAACCGCGGAACATCGCTCAAGGGACACTCTCTGAAAGCCTTGCCGCGAGCTAGCTAGCCAGGGGCCGGGCGTCACACCACCCCGACAAATGTGCATGGTGCGACGTCGATGAGGTCTGAACGTGAAGCTCACGCTGGAGGTCATATGTACAGCACGCATACTCTGGTGTCCTTCACTCGGCCTTTGCACGCGCGCACAAGACGAGCACCTCGCACCAGAGTGTGACAAGCTCTTTGTTTGCATCGGAATGAACCTTCCAGCTTTCAGCTTGTATTTGCTGGTTTGGGCGTTGGCTGCCGGCAGCCCTACATCTCTTCGTCGCCCTGGGCAGGCCTCCCTCCCGCAGGAACCCAAGGTGAGTTTCCAGCTGGCGCGGGTGATCCTGACTATGACCCGATGGCCTGGCAAGTTTTGACGACTTCCCTCGTCAATCCGCTCCGGGAAAACTTTTGAATTTACTCAAGTTAAACTCATATGCATGGTGGGCAAAGAGTGGTGATCGTAGATCTCCAATATCTTCCGTTTAAATAGTTTAGTCTGTGACTTTTAACTCCACATTCAGTCCTGGTTACACGTTTGAAATGAAGGTGCTTTCGTGTTGAAGGGGTCAAGCTAGGCCCCTAGCTCTAACTCAGCGGTGTGAGGAGCAGCTTCTTCGTAATTTGTCACCTGTTTCGGAGTTTGAGTTCAGGGACTTCGAGGTGTCTGTATATTTGCTTGGCTGCCACTTGGTGCGTGATGGTACGTCCGTCGCTGGAGGACCAATGCCCGTACAGGCACGCTAACCTTTAGTGGGTCGCAAAGCCTCTGGCGAATTCGAAGATCAATTGTGATTCTGTTGCAGTTTCGGGCTACCAACTGGGATTTTTTTTATAACTATTCTGAAGGAAGAGTAGATCGATTTGAGAGGAGTGGTATTTCCAGCTTTCTGCAAAGGACCCTGTCTGAAATGGATCGTTTCTCACCTGCCCCAGAGCTGTGACGGCGCGCAGTTTGACCAGGAAGAACTCACTTCGACTGTTCGCTTACTTGCTCGTCAACATCACGTGGTAATTCGTGGCTATTCCGGGCCGCCCGGGGCTCCGGACCTTGTTCCCCCACGTGCACCTCCGGACAAATTGACTGATGTTTGCTGCACGCGGGCCTCTGCTGAGCAGACGAGCTGGGAAACGTGCCTCGTCTGACAGGCTGGCGCTCTTATGGGCCATCAAGCATCGGACGCGGTGGCACTGTTAAGCGTGTCACCTCGCTCGTGAGAGCGGAGGCTGACAGCGCAAACCACTCGTTGCCTTGTTTACAGACCATCGATGGGTTTTGCCTGGCGAGCTCGAGCGGACATGCGAGGTGCCGGGCGGAAAGAAGCTCTCGGCGGGAAACACGTGGCGCGGCGGGTGGCGCTTTCAGCGGTCTTGCGAGATCATCCTTCACGTGACCCGGCTAGCGAGAGTGGCACACGGCCAGGCTTCGACGGATCGGTTGGGCTCGCTCTTGGCGCTGCGAGGAAGCCGAGGCTGTCGCCGGGAGAGATCGACTCGCCCAGGACAGGGACTGTCTTACTTGATCACCCGGGTGGTCGCCACCTTCAACAGCTGGGTCCTCTTATCTTGGCTACAAGCCACGATTGCAGATTCCGAAAGAGTTTTAAACGCAGGAAGAAAAAGACAAGCACGTTGGACCTCTGTTTGCGTAAACGTCGTACAAACGCGAAGGCGTCGAAGACAAAACTTAACCAATTTTGGTTCGTCTCGTTTTGGTCGTTAAACTTCTTGACGTCGACCGGCCCACAGGAGAGAGTCTTATCAATTCATCATGAATGAGTGCGCAATCAGCTCCTGGATAAAGTCCCTTCGGCGAAATTTCTGACGTATTGGCACGAGTGGTGGGTTGTGGAAACGCAAAGTTCGAGGAAGAAGTCCGTTGCACGTTCGAAAGCCCAGACCGACTAACCGGAGTTGTAAACGTAAATACCCGAAGATCGAGCTATTATTATAGAGCTTTGTGGTCTTTGGCCTATCATCGCGTGCCGTTCAGATCAGGTGATTTAGCCAACTCCTGAAAACATCGTCTGACAGCGCGGCGCGGACTTGGTGGTCGGAAAGGGGGCAATCTGTCCGACGCAGCCTTACGATGGCGCAAAGTTCGAACCGACCGCCGAGCCTTTCTCCTCGAAGGAACAAGTGCTGATCAAAGGAACTGTACCAGGCTGTTTTCATCACTAATTTTGCAGAACTGGTTTTGGGGTTAGACTGAACGTCAATGAAAACCGACTATTCTGAAAAGATTTTTCGCTTAAGCTTGGCTTACGTAACGGCGGTGTCCATTTACTGCCAATTAGCAATTGGGAACCGCTCTTACTCCTTTCCTGTCAACGGCTAACGAGCAGAGAACAGCAATTAAGCAAACAAACGGCCATGATTCTCTCGGCCTCAGTCCAGTACTTGTTACTTTTCCTGTTTCTTGTTTTGAGTTCTCCGAATAATACCAGCTGGTCTTCCGGTCTGGAAAATTAGGCTCTTCTGGGGGGCAGTGGGGAAGACTTACTCAGAACAGTCTGAACTCGAGAGTTTCAGGGAAGTGTTGAAGTCTTGGATTCCCCAGTGCAAAGCTCCCGTTAGAAGGTCGACACTGACCAGGAGCAAAGGATAGAACGTCTCCTTCCAGAACTGAAACGGGTGTCTTCTACCATTCTTTCCAGTCTCATTCTGTGCTGGCTGCCGCAAGTGGATTGCTCGTTCTTCGTTTGGTGGAGTGCAGGTTCTTTACCAGGAAAGCCCTGGCCATGGAAAACAAATTAAGCTTATGAAATTAAGATAATTTTTTTCAACCCAATGCTTCCAGAAATACTCCGGTTCATGGCCAAAAGGCATTATCTATTCAGTCACCAGCTGCACCTTACAAACATTTTGGTGTTTCTTTTTACTGTTTCATAAATTGCTTGCTTTTCAACTCCTTACAGAGAACAAACTGTAATTCCAGCGAGCAGTGTCGATATGGTGAGTTCTGCCGCCCAGCTGGATGGACGAATGCCGGTCAGTGCATGCGCTGTGCTGGAGCAGGGAGTGGCTGTTTCCCTCTTCAGCTCATCAAAGTGGACGTATGCTGTCCGGGCCTAATTTGCAGTAGCACCAAACTTGCCTGTGAACAGCGCAGCAACGCTTCTCGCGTGCAACTGGAGTCAACCACCTCACCGCAATCGTCTTTTACAGAAAATAAAACTCCATTTGACATAAAGTCTAGCACTACCAAGCCAAGACCACCACCACCACCACCACCACCGAACTCTAATTGGCCCGTGAGAGTGCTTCTTTGTCGAGTAAACGGACGCCATTGCCCATGCACTTCCGACTTGAACTGCACCGCAAAGCACTGCTGTGATCTAACCCGCAACTCTTGTCGTCCTCGTCATCATCAATACTGTATAAGACGTCTGCAGCTGCAACTAACCGAGCGACCATCAACCCCACCTGAACAGCTCTGCCACTCTACGCCTGTCACTGAGAATGAAACACCATGCCCTCAGGACAGGTGCTGTGCCAGACTCTCGGAATCCAACTCTAGCCGAGCTTGCAAACCCTTCCTTCAGGAAGGTGAAACCTGCACCGTTGGGCCACACCAGCTCAATGATACTCGGTGCTCATGTGCTCCACAGCTCTGCTGTGTTCCATGTGAACGCGGAGGTTGGATAGGATCATGTCGGTCGCGGAGATTAACCCCCATTGAGAAGCTTAGAAGAGCCTCTCTCAGCAGAAACGACAGTCTTTCCGCTGGACCACGCTGCCCACTCACTGGGCTCGGACCATATCCCACTAGGGGTGTTCATCGCAAATGGAGAGACTGTGTTGAAGATCCCTCTTGACCTGCCAGACAGGCGACATATAAGCGTTCAGCAACAAATGAGCCATTCAGCAAAAAATGACTCCATGACAGCTGTGAATATACAATATTAAAGTTTACCCTGCCAGAAACCAGAACATCTTACATAGCGAACTAGATGGCGAGGATAACCTCGCCATGCACACACTGCATAAAGTACCTTCCTTGATATTTATGTCAGGTTGGCGCTTCTGCTTACGTTTGGCTTGACATGCAAACTGGCTCTATCAGCTCTTGAGGCCCAGCTCTTGTTGTGTAGCTTAAAGAGCCATTCAGTGCAGCACACTCACCTCCAGCATTTTTCACTCCACTCACAAAGAGTATCAATACGAATTGTGTGAAGAACAACAGGCTCTTCTGCAAGCCTTGCTCAGTTCATGCGTCCTTCTTGATCTGATGATTCTTTCCATGGGTACTTAGCTAGCGGTAACCGATGCTTGATTACGAGGTCTATACAAACATTGGAATATGGTAGATTAGAGCGAAGTTGAAGAGGCACACGTGTGATCTACTCGAGACATCGACACGAAGTGAAGGCGTGCTCAAGCAAGCCCGACCTCGCTAAGCCAACCCCGGCCCCGGCCAGGCTCGATCGTTTTTGGACAGTATACGTAACGGCCGATGTCGAAGTCTTGGACTCGCGGCCGGGCCGCGGCCGATCGAAGGATACCTAGCGTGTTCCCATGGCTGCGGATCAGCACAACACATGCATAATGATCTTAGCAACTACGGCCGGCGAAGTTCTTTGGCGCTTTACGCGCGCAAACAAATGGGGACTCGCCGTGGGATTGATCTGCAGATCTGAAGTGCAGGCCGGGCGAGGAAAGGTTGCTCGTTTCGGGATCTCGCGTTCGGCTTAAAGCCTCGAACAGCCAGCAACTTTATGTGAATTTAACTTCTCACCTAATCGACAACGAGACTTCAGGGAATATTCAGCGACGGGCGGTGGAGGGAGCTGAAGCCTGCGATATGGAGTTTCCGTTCGATGTGAACTGCGTCTTGCCTCACGAAGTGACAGTTGTTGATCGTTCTGCTCTCATGCAACAAGCCGGAAGAAGTTCAAGGTACGTCTAGGTCGTAGCCCGGGGCCTTCAGCCTTTCTTTCTGATCTGGGCCGAACCGCCTTTCGCGGTCTGTGTGTTGAATATCATGAGGTACGCGCCAGGAGTGCCGCTAACACCATGGTCACGGTCTCGAGTTTGTCACCCTGGAATAACGCCAGCACGTATTCACCGTCTGCGCCACGTGTTTCAAAGAATTTTCACAAGTCTCAATGAGCCGGTAGTGTGGAGTCGTAGCAGACTCTTAACAAGTGTCTGTACTTCAGTCACCCTGTGCTATCGGCTTGCCAAGCCTGGTTCAGCTCCGTATATACGGCGACACTGCCCTGGCCAGGACACCTCCTATGCGATCCAGTTGTAAGGCCCCCGACGTGATACCTCCGTGTTTTGGACGGTTTGGTCACTAGAACCGGAAGAGCACTGTAGTCTAATCACAAGTGTGGCCGGTGCTGCCTGATGTCTGATGTTCTGTGTGAAGTAGTGAGGTAGCATGCAGTCCGCTGGGCCACTCAAGTTTCAACACTGCAACTCGCCTCACGATCACATGAACTAAATTTTGAAATGCCATTACCATGGTTACTGTTGAAGCTCAATGGGCCTGGTATCTTTTTTGCTTTCTTTTCTTCTTTGTTATTCTGGATCCCGCAGCTATCAAAACACACTGAAACGGGGACACCTCCAGACGGTGATTGATGGCATGGGAGCGCTATCAGCCAAGGTAGGGTGGGAACGTAGTGATCTAAAGCTGATTGCTGGTTATTTGGTTATGTACAGCTCAGTTGCAGAAATAGCGGGGTGGATTACAGAGAGAAACTTTCAAGGTAGGACACCAGTTGATTAGATTATAGAAAATTGTGGTGCTATCACAAATGTTTCATCCCGTTTATCTATACCTGCCTAATTGTCAAATTGGGACCCCCCCCCCCCCCTTTCCCACCAGTCCCACTCTTTGGACGGTTCTCTTTCTAATGTGCATAATTCTGGTGCATGCTTGCACGCACACACACACACACACACACACACACACACACATAGACACACACAGAAACACACAAGCACTCACACACACCCACATCAACACACACACACACACACAAACAAACACATGTAT
>JAOWAR010151677.1:0-11240 GCA_028571005.1 Clathrina lutea
GACCAGTTGAGTACGTCATCGATCGGCATCTCTGCTTCCAGCGCAGTCTTCACACGATGAATCAAGCGAGACAGAATGAGTGCTGCCATCAGCTCTAAGCGAGGTAAAGTTAGCTTCGGCAGAGGAGCGGCGCAAGTCTTGGCTGCAACCAATGACACTTCCGAGGTGCTATCATCGTTGATTGTTTGCAGGTAGAAAACTGCAGTGTTTGCAGCCATAGATGCATCGCAAAATCCGAGGAGACGGCGAACAACAGCCTTGTCTCCATGGTGATAGAGACGCAGTAACTTGATCTCCGGTCCCGCTTGTAGCGCATCAACAAGTGACTTCCATTCTGACAGCCAGTCTCCTGGCAGTGGCTCGTCCCAGTCGCAATTCATGACGCACAGCTTCTGAAAGAAGACCTTGATCTGGACGATGATTGGGGACAACAATCCGAGCAGATGGAAGATTTTTGCTGCAATGGCAAGGACGTTGTGCTTGGTCGAAATTCCCTGCGAGGTGTCTTCTGCCAGTTGCTTCAAGTCAAACCGAAGTTTGTCTGTTGCCGGCTACCTCCGCCCACCAAGGACCTTCACCTTTCCTTCTGACGATGACGAAGAGGCGTTGAGCACCAGTTTGGCATACGACTTGGCGTCTTTGAGCCCTTCCATTGCATCTTCTGACTTCGAAATCATATCGCTCAACGCTGGCGAACTGCTCACAAACTTCCGCATGTTGAATTCCCTTTCTGCCGTCCGCAGTTTCGTTTTCCCATATAGCATGAATGCATCCAGTACGGTATCGGCACCTGTTGTCAGGACGTCAACATACATCGATCGCAGAATTTCCTGAAAGAATAAAATGTGTAGCTTCTTCAACTGAAAAGCCATTTTGTACAGAAAAATTCAGGATTCGACGGGAGAAATTCAGGATTTGATGGGAGTATTTACACTTATGAGACTGGTCCATTGCGCGTGTGGTTATCGACTAACCCACCACTGGCTCCGAAGCGAGCGGTTCAGCGATCAGGGCGATTCCGAAAAATAAATGTCCGTGAGTGGACCTGGTTGTCACTTTCCAGCTTTCACCAGCGAAGTCCGCTGAACGGCATCGATGATACACGAAGTCCGCCGTCAAACGTCGCTCAAGAGCAACAATTCTCTCAAATCTTTTGTAGACAGACGCCTCGATTGCGATTGTTCTGCAAAGAAACCTTCGGTAAATTCCCGGACGGCTGCCATCTTCCTTGATCACGGCAAGAAAGAGTTCCCAGGCCATGCGCTCTAGATCTATCCATCGCCGCAGGCTGGCCATGAAAGCGCTAGACAGCGGCGGCCCGCGAGTCCGCAGTAAACGTCAAAAGAACGCGGCAACACGCCTTTTGTCAGCCCTGATACCCGTAATTGTTCGAGCTCATCCGTTTTTGCCTTGATTTATCTTACTATTTGTCTAATCGACACTCCGCGTCGCAAATTTCTCATGCTCGCCACAAAGCGACACTGGAAGGATCGCAGTAGTCTCTTCTTGAGGAACAATCTCAACAATACCCTTTTCGATCTGCTCCTGGATGATAGCATTGTATTGGCGTAGCAACTTTGGGTTGGCGACCAGCCGTCACATCAGTCCAGCGAGTCGTTTCTTGCTCAGGTCGACGTTGTCGGGGAGGACGTCGTGATGCTCTCTCCAAGGCGTAGTGCCCATCCTTGTAGAGGATGCGGTCTCCAAACATTTCAAGAATAGCTTTTGGCAGGATGCCTAGAGGTTCCAGCTCCCAGAACTTCATGACTTGGCTCTGCAAGTTGTCGTCCGCTCTGAGCAAGGGCTGTGGCGAAGCATCGCTGCTTTTCAGAACATGGGAAGTCAAGACATTGCTGCCTTGTCTAGAAGCCTCATGACTGGGCAGGTGTGCATTACTGCAACCAGAAAGCACCTATCCAACTCGCGTCTTCACCGCTGTCGGTCCATCGACTCCTTGTTTAATCTCACCAGTGACCAGGCTCCAATACCGTAATAGTCCAATTCAACCAGATTGTCAATGTTGGAGTCTTGGCTGCCGTCGGCAAAATCAGCCAGAAAGAGATCGCTCAGATGCTAATGTGTTGCCTTGGCAAGTCGGACATGCTGGTGCTCCAGTGGCTCACAGATGGTCGGTACAACGCATGCCATTATCTTCACCTTGCCATCGTCAGCCTGCACCCTCACCTCCACCACGTCGGTCTTCTTTGGTTCTTCCAATCCGTCTGAGCCAAATCCACGGATGGAAATGTCTCGTGTCGACACTGTCGGCAACTTCAGGGCCTGCCACATCTTTCTTGTATTGTATTGTTGTTATATGTTTAACGTGCATTGGCCAAATAGCCAAGGGCTAATCGAGGGCTTCTGCACGGTGCGGCAACAACCATAGGCGGATTTGAACCCGCAACCTTTCGCATGTAAAACGACTGCATAACCACTGCGCCACGGAGGCACCGCACTTGTGATGTATGTACGCTGGCCCCCTCCATCCAGGAGGATCCTCGCACGTCTTCTCTCTTCCTTCGGCTCTGCGACCAGCTCTACAATTGCAGTCTGCAAGAACACCGTAGAACGCTGCGCATCCGTCTTGCAGTTGCAGGCATGCGCTTCTTCCGATTTGGCAGTTTTCGCTGCTGTGACACTCGTCTGGATCTCCGGCCTTTCAGCTGCTTTGGCTGCAGGTGCGCTGCTGCCTATTGACGGATGTTGGTGAGCCTAGCACACGTCATGTTTCAGCCCAGACTTGCAGTCTCTTGCAACAAGATAGCGTCGCAGGCAAATCAAGCAATGGCCTGAACTGCACAGAATGCTCTTCCTTGCTTCAGTGTCACTCAACGCTTTGCAATGCTTTGAAGCATGTTCATTTTTGCAGTAAACACATTGGGCTGCCTTCAAATTGTTGCTTGAGTTGAGAGAGTTGTTGATACTGGCCTTGGCACCTGGTATCTCTTCTCAGCTGTTCTGGAGCCACTCTTCCCTTTCGACTGATTTGCTGCTCGAATTAATGTCTCCCGAGCTGTCAGCTCACTCTGTAGGGCCTACGGCATCTTGTTTACTGGCACTGCTTCGTCAACCTCTGGGATTTCCTGATTGATGATGAGTCGGATCTCTTGTGGTAGTTTGGCCACCAGGATTGACGACAAAGTTTCCCAAGGGTAGCGCTGGAGACTCCAAGCGCTTCCAGGCTTCTTATTCTGGCCTCTACCGTGTCGTACAAATACCGTAGGTCACGCAGATTGTTGGTAGAGGAGAGGGCTGGCAGGGCCAATAAAGCTTCCATGTTCGCACTCATTATGGCCTGCCTGTTTCCAAAGCGGGACTTGAGCGTCTCTACAGCAACAGCGTAAGTCGCAGCGGTCAATCCAAGTCCTTCCACTGCCCGTGCTGCCTCTCCAGTCAAAAATGATCGCAGGTAGTTAAACTTGTCGATGTCGGCTAGTTCGGGATCCAGATGGACCGCGGCCTCAAACTAGTCCCAAAAACTGGTCCAATGGGAAAACGATCCTTCGAAGCGTGTGAGTTCCAATTTTGGTAATTTAATTCTGCAGTGCTTCGCAACCCGCAAAGGCTGCTCGGCGTCTCCTGTTCGAAACAGCTCTCCGGCGCTTCGGAGAATTCCGAGGTAGTACTCGCACTGTCTACTTCTGAGGTGGTTGCAGCAGACCTTTCTTGGTGGGCTACCACGGAATGGTCCCTTTTCTCCAACTGCGCCTTCAGCTCCTTCAGGTCAAAACCCGGCCCGGCACATTCCTGTCGACCTGCGGACCCGCAGGCACACGCTTCGAAACTTCTGCCGCGTAACCGGCACTCCCATCCATACCAAGGCAGAACTCAATTCTGCCGACGCAATCCAAAATCTCTTCCTCGACTTCCCCGCATCTCAAAATCTCCTCTTCGACCCCTTCTTCTTCCAACAAATGAAAAAAAATTTCGTTTAACTCAATGAGTTTCTTCGATTTCGCCGTCAACGACTCCTTCCTTGGTCGCAAAACATCATGCTGATCCTCACTCACGTGCGCCACAGAATGAATTACTTTCGGCGCAGCTGCCCTGTGACCTGCGCGAATCCGACAGCTTTCTTTAGATTGGTTTCCATGTTCACGCTCAAACCGTCAATTCAAGTCCGAGCTGACGAGCAAACCGTATCCCGGCCGGCTCGAAGGACCTTGTTGATTCTCAAAGAACTGTAATTGTTATGGTTTGCTCAGAACATAGAGAAGAAAGTAAAAGAGACAAAAGGAGTGGCAGGACAAAGAATATTGTCCAAAGAAGAATATGCCTGCGCCCAAAAAACGACGAGCATGCTACGTCTATAAAAATGGCGGCTTGGCAACAGCCATAGAAACAAAAATTTAAGGTCTCGGCTGTGCACGTGAAGCATGGCCATGGTGGAGCGACGAACTGGAGGGATAGTTGATATTATATAAACATAATTTTTTTTGCACGACATTAAATTTTCGAAGAACTGGAGTGGTAGTTGATGACATTTTTGGGGGTCACGACATTTCAAAGGAGAAGACGGTGACAACCGACAAGTAAGCTTCGTCCACAGCATGTTTTGAAGAAGGTCATTGATTTTGCGAAGGCTCTCAACCTGAATTTGGACCTCAGCGAGAACCCCGAGAGGGCGATAAAAATAAATTGTACGGCTACAGGAAGAAGGGGAGGAAGTTTGTCGGCAAATTCATCCGCCCATGCTTGGACAAGGCAAGGCGTGTAGCACGCGAGAGGCGCCGACAGGTAGTGCCGTCGACACGGGTGCTTCCACGCCAGCACCAGAATTATTGCCCGACTGGCCCAGCAATTTGTCGAACTGGGTGAATGCCAGGCGAGAATTGAATGAAAGGCTGTGACAATTCGGAGTAACCTTCTGCAAGTTCTGGCAGTGGCAGGCTTCGTTTCATCACTCACAGTCCCATTCAAAATTCGACAGATGCACAACCCACAACTGATCGCACAATCAAGAACACTACCACTTGAGCTTTCTTTATTATTATTTTTATTTTATCATGATCACTATCTAGCTAGGGTTTCGGTGATTGCTGTAACAACAGACCATCGGCTGCAGCTAACGTCGGCCGCTTCCGAAATCACCGACCAAGTGAGGCCGGCGTTCACGGCCAGAGGCAGCGTCGTAACCGTTGAGCTTTTGCGTTTGGCCGCAGTGAAGCCAGGCCCTGTGAAAAGGGAACTGGTCGGAACTGCTCCTGATAGGAGACTAGTTAGTAGCTTGCCGGAATCTGTATCGGTGAGCAAATGCTGCACTGGACGGAGCCAAAAAAAGGCTGGAAAAGCTCCCATGAACAAGTACTTTCTATTTCCAACCAAAGCTTGTCCTGGCAGATATGGAAATGGTGATCAGTCTGAGGCAGCTCATGTGGTACATAGGATACACCCCGGCGGCCGCCCGAGGGACGCGTCGAGGGCCGGTGTTCCGCCATACTGCCCAGGCCATCGAGGTGTATCCAGGTGTATCCTATATTTATTTCCCTTTAATTAAGGGCAATGTTGCAATTTAGCCTCCCTCCTCAGCTTCGAATGTGACAATGTTTCCACTTGTATATCTCTTGTAGCGGTTCAAAGATCAAATACCTTTCAGCACTCATCAAATGCAGTACACCAGCAGTACATCGATGTGGCACTTCAAGCCAGACTTCTCGCTCCACGATCCACGTGGCCTTGTCGGCCTTCTCACTCGCTCGCTGTGAGAAGACTGAGCAGCCTCGGTTTTCGCATCTTGGGGTTTGTTTCTTTGGCATTTCCCTCTGGTCGCTTCGATTGTACTTGTATTGGATCATGTCTACGGCTATGTTAGTCAACCGGGTGTCAAACTCGGGTTCTCCTGTCTCTAAGCTAAGGAGGCAGGGCAATGACGTTGGGACCCACAGAGCTCGAGTCGAGCTCGAGTGGTGGTTCAGCCGATTCTTGGCCTGACTCCGACAGTTAATTCAATGCGAATGACCATAACTCTCCAGGCAGTCCAGCTTAGGGTCACCGGCATCAGTCTGCAGCTGCTGGACCGGGCAAATGCCAGCCGCAACGATTATGGCACATCACCGTACGACCCTGTGCCTTGGCTTGCCGCGAGCGGACCAATGGACCGGACACACTGTCGCATTCTTCGTTTTGTGCCACGTGGCATTTTGAGTGCTGCCTCATGTGGTGCGAGAGGAGCGGGAAGAGGCCGAGGAACGAGTAATTCCCCCTTACGACGCTAGGCCTGTTGAAATTTTGATACCCTAAACTCGAGCGGTTTTATCTGTTGCTGGCACCTCTTGCCATGACAAGCTGTACCGGTAGTAAGCCGTGCAACACTGGACAGGCTGGAAGTGACCCGCGCTACGGCTTTGTTCGGTGTTCGTTTCCAACGTCCAATTTCGCAACGCCGCCGCCGACGGGCTCTCACTAACAAAAACAAAAACAAAACAAAAAAGCGAAAAAAAACTGGAGATAATCGATTACCGTAAATATACCACGCCCCGTAAGTCCTTTATCGCTTCTCATCGTGTCGCATTTTTGGGCCAGTGTGACCAACCCCAACCCTGCCTGACGCAAGGCACTGGTTGCACCGGCTCGATGTGCCTCGTGGACTAAGGGATGTATCCGCCGCCGCACCCCCGCAACGCCTCCGCTTGTAGACTACTACAACGTAAAGATCACAGTCAATTTCAGACGATGTAATAATATTTATTTCCAAGGGCGCTTCGGGGTCCCACTCGTCGTCGTACGAATATGAAAGGTCTTCGTCAAGCCGTAGTGCCTCCTCGTTCTCCTCATCTTCATCGTCTTCCAGCATATCCCTTACGTCTTGCAGTCGGGACTCTGTCGACTTCTCATCTTCCGAGTCCTCGTCTAGCTCGAAAGAGCTTCCATGCACTGAGAGCAAGCCGAGCGTTCCCAGGAAGAAAAGCGCATGCCGTCTAGACATTTTCGAGTCACCTGAGCAAACGAATGCTCAACGACAACCCGGGATTGACGAGCTCCACGCCGACTTAGCCGTGGCTGCAGTCCGCGAGGCAGTGGGCCGGGTTGACGTTGCCCGTGACGGCCCCGCGCGATCAAACTGGCGTGTCTGTCGAATAAAGACAAGGCATAGGAATGGGACGCATTCGATCTCGATAGCTAATCATGAACGTCTCCAAGGCCGGGGAACTGCATGGAGCTAAGGCTGAGGGAAAAAAATTGCCGGGTTGAGGAGTTCCTTACCGTTGAGAATTTTTATGTGTTGTCAATGCCTGGCATCTACTAATCATACAGTACGCTGGACGGACGCACGCATACGCGGTGTCGACTTTGCAGCCAGGGCCATGCTGAGATCGCAACTGCCGTCTATGCGGGGGAAAAAATCCGTGGGCGTGAGCTCCTCAACCCAGGAATTTTCTTACCTCAGCCTAATGTGGGATCAATTCGTTTGACAGCGGCTGCCCAGTCGAGAGCCACCCTAGGCCTGATAATGAGGGCTTCGGATGAGTGCATGAGCCTCTGACGTCGTCAGTATCGTTAACTGGAAAAAAAGTTCATGCTGCGCATTTGATGTTGAACTGCAGCAGCTCCATGTCAACCCACACAGTTCAGAGCGTTGTACTAGTACCGTGCGTAAAAGTCCTTGATATTCGGACATGCACCCATAATAATAACAAGCACCGTTCGCCTGAGCTTCGCGTTGACGTTCGCTCTCTCAGCCCCGGGCGGAGAGGTTGACAGTATCCTAATTTCTATGCACTCTTCATCATACTCTGCCCATGAGAATAACAACTTCATTCGTAAAGTGGTTTATTGCCCGCAAGCATCCCACTGACGAACCTCTCAATTCTTCCGGGTCAATTCTCCAGCTGTGCTGTCACATCTCAATAGTCCGGGTTTGATCGATGGTTCTGAGTCCTGGATCGAACCATGTGTATCACTGTTGTCGCATACTTCGCAGGCCTGCGCACGGGCATACTATTGGATAATTTTATTAACCCTTTAGTTGGCTTTATCGTTCAAATAATTTCAATGCGAAAAAAAAACACTACATTTTACAGCAGCCACGAAGAAGAATGGCCCATTGCAACCCGTATATTTTTTTGGTATCTGCATATGTCAAGCTTGCAATGAAACCAAGATCAGCAAGATTTCATGACGTCATAGCCTGGCTGACTCCTCTCTGATTTGGCACATCCAAAAATTGAGAAAATTGACAATTTGAAGGACAGGAGTGGATCAACAGCACCACCTTCCCACCACCCACACACTGTCAATTCCCATGAATCCTTTTCGTTAATCCATCCTTAGAAAAAGGATAGGCAATGCAGTTTTCAACTAATAAATCCGTTTCATCATGAAACAAAACATGTATATGATCATTTCAAAATTGAATAGGACGAGCCAAAAGAGAAGACGGGAAAGAAGAGTGCCTCACAAGTCACTTCAGGGAAGACAATCAAAAATCTAATTCATGATCATTCAAAATACAATCCTTGTCAAAGATCTACTAGAGGTACAAAAGTGGACCGATTGGTACGCGGGCAGTTTGGCACGTGATATCAGTGTGCAGGGAGATAAAGGAGAGGAGCTGGGGGAGAGGTTCCTGAGAAAGAATAGAATGGAAATGTCTGCGTCCTCAAACAATGTCGGAAGAAGAAGAGCATCATCTTCCTTGTGTGGGCTTGCACCATGGCCTTTAAGCCATTGAGAAGGGCGTAATGAGAGAGAGAAAAAGAGAGAGAGAGAGGGAGAAATTGAGGGAGACCAAAAGTCTTTTAAAGAGGAATGGAAGAGAGATGTTGGTCTAAAATACTTTCTCAAACATAGTCAGAAAGGTGATCTTAGGGTATGGTACATTGGTCCTCGTGCAAAGTGGCATCACGGCCAGAAATATGTCGAGAACAATATGGCAAGAAAAGGAGAGAGAGAGAGAGAGAGAGAGAAAGAGAGAGAGAAATACTCAAGGCAGTATTTTATAAAGGCAGGATCACTTTCCTCCTCTGTGAGAATAGCAGCAACAGAGGAACAGACAAATGAAACAGGAATCAGTGTGAAGACAATTTGCAGTGGTCGGCTGGACATTTGATGTCCATGGTCAGCTATGTTCCGCTCTACCATAACTGACGGTCAGGTGTGCTCTGGTTGGACTGAGGTGAGGATCAGAGCATACACCAGTTGGTCAGAATCAGAGCGTCCCCAGAATCTCACGGAACTTATCTGAGGATCGTTGCGTCCTCTGGCCAGTCTTAGCTGAGAATCAGAGTGTGCTCTGGTCAGTCTTAGCTCAGGACCTGAAGCTGCTCTGATTGGTCTTGGCTGAAGATCGCAGTGTCTTCTGGCCGGACTCATCTAAGGACCCGTGAATGTGGTCTGGTAAGACTTAACTTCGGATCAGGGCATGCCCGGCTCGGTCTTAGCTCAGGATCAGAGTGCGCTCTAGTCTTGGCTGAGCTTTGGAGTGAACTATGGTCTGTCCTAGGCCAGTGATGCTTGTAGAGTGGTTTCACAGCTGCAATTCCAAAAGACATTGAGCTTAAACAGACACGGTAAGGAGGTACGGTGGATATGCCTCTAGCAAGCCTGTGAAAAAAGAGAAGAGAAAAGCATCAGAATACTCTGAAAGGAGAAACACTAAAGCCGTGCAAAGTCATTGCTTTTCTTGATGGATCTTAAATACGAAACACACCACACAAGACTGTGTCAATACTTACTTCTTGATCACCATGGCGACCAAACCGTTGCAGTAGGAAATGTGCTGCTGGTTGCGCTTTCAAGTCAAATCGTAGTACATTGTAAAGGTGACGACTGGTGACCTCATGCGGATCTGTTATTTTAGCCCATTTCTCAAGAACGTTGCAGGACATCATCTGCCAGTCAGGCGTGCTTCCCTGGCCTATTACATTACTGATAAAGCCGTGCCCTCCTCCAGTGTGGTTCTCTAAAAGGTAAGCAGCCAGGCCTCGACAAAGTTTCTCCTCTGCCAGAAACTGACTCACTTCCCAAAGAACACGCATTCCTGATGTTAATGGTTTGTCCACAATATCAGTGGAAGATTCCACATTGACCCCACCTGAAAATTGGTCCAAAAGAGGAAAAGAGATTACTTTGTAAAAGTAAACAGTAAGGAATAATTCTGTAGGTATACTAATGGTTGTGCGGAGTGAAGAAGAGTGTTTTCTTGAAACAATCTGTAGACTGTGCGAGGGTCTTGTTCATCAATAAACTCAAACGGCAAGTGAAAGTGTTACTTTTCAGCTGGAAACATGTAGCCACATCTGCTGAACAGCAAGTGCTTAAAGTATGACCTTAGTCGAACTCAATCACACCATACCCCTCAGTTAGAGCATTTGAATGTTGCGGCATCCATTGGCCTATGTTCACTTGGAGCTTAGGCAAACAGGTCCCAGCTTCTGGGCAACTTCGGGAATTAGTTCTGCGAGAAAGTTACTGATGACTTTCTGAGAGGGACTCAACGGCCTCAGGCCGTCCGGCCCGGACTTTTGGGCCACAGTTTCGCACTTGGATCTACAGAATCTAGGCACCTAAAAGTTTCGGCCGTGCACATACATGCATGTATGCCATAGTGTTGCATGCGATTCACATGCATGGTCGATGCAATCTTGCGCTGCGCTAGATACATCGACTTGTGTGATGACATCAACATTCAGAACAGAGAATAAATCACCTGCCAGGAATTTCTTTGCAGAACTTGTTTGCGAACCGGCCCAAAAGTCCAGACCGGGTGGTCTAACGGGGTCGGTAAGGTTTTCTTAACGGATGAGAAATAATTCACCAAGAAAAAATTGTACAAAGTGGTGAGGAGTGAAAGGAGGAGTGGTTCCGGCCGTTACATAACAAACATGTGTACATACACCCCGACCCAGAAGTTGGGGAAGATTGGCCTAAGGGAAACTTCAGATACGAAATATCTTTGTTACAATAATCACTCATTTGCGTCCTCTGTGAGAACTGAACTGTACGTTAGCCCTGCTCAGCGATTCAACAAAATAGAGGCAAGACAAACCATCCTCTTACCACAATGTCTGCAACCTTAACTTATTTTTATTATCATCGTCACACTTGAAGATCCAGAGACTGTAGCCTTTTGGAAAGCATGCTGCCTATATTGTTTCTCACATTTGGTTTCAAGTGGGGAATAGACTAGAGGCAGTGAAGAGAGTAAGGACGATCAATGTTTCGCCTGATTGGTTTCTTCAAGGCATTTCAGAGAATGGAGAGAGGTAGGAGTGTAATCTCAAGGTGAGGTGGGAACGAGG
>JAOWAR010151688.1:0-11240 GCA_028571005.1 Clathrina lutea
CTACTTAGTCTACATAAGGGACTCGACAAACTCATCCAATTTTCAGCATGGATTCCACACAAAACTTGGCAAAATGAATAAAGTTCGAGAAGGAAAAAAGCGAATAGCCGAGAGCAGCAAAAAAATAAGTGGACTTAGGCCAGAAAAGGGAAAAGGTGTAAAAAAAACTTCGGACCAGACATCTTTGGGACGGAAATGGCCTTAAGAGAAGTTCAGGCTGTTATCCCCTTTCACAGTCTCCCTGCCGAAAGTGAGTGTGAACACCGGAAAGCCTTTCTGCATATGTTTTGAAACTTTGCACCACAGTTCAGCTCATTTCAGGCCGCTGAAGAATATCGTTTTCATGCCGTTTTTTTTGTGTGACAGTAAATCCTTTCATTTTCACCGGTGTTCACAAAGCTGCATAAAAGCAGGTGAAGTGCGCTCTGCAAATCATGGTGTTTTCTTCACCTTCACCATCTCAGTACGCACCATTCGATGCCACGGTTTTAGAATCTTAGAAGCTGGAGTATCTTCAAGGGAAGTCGTTAGAACTGGACAGGGTCTCTGCTAGCTTTAGAAGAGCATCCCAAAACGCAACAGGATTTCGGAATATCGACAAAGCACCAAAACGGACGGAGAAGCGGACGGATGGACGGACAGACGAAGGGAGGAACAGACGGATGGAGGGATGGAGGGACGGATGGACGGACGGAGGGATGGATGGACGGTCGGAGGGACGGACCAGCCAGCAAACATACACAGCGTGAAGAAGCAGGTTCGCAATTCTACCAGTACATTTTCCTACAAGAAGCAACTCTGCAGTCTTTTTCATTTAAACGATATTGTGTTGCTTGTCGTCGCACGCTCACCCGATCAACCTTCGACAGTACTGGAAGATATAAAGTTGTCCAGCCGTCGAAAATGCTCCTGCGAGTTCCGTGCTTGTTCCAGAGAAAATATAAAACCAACTACATCACTTTGTTGTCAGAGCGTTTAGGGTTTCCAACTCTTACAATAGCCACTACTAATTTGAAAGAAAGAAATGAAAACAGCCTCAAACTCAACTTCAAAGGATAGCAGAACACCAAACTGGCACACTTGGCATCGTTGACGAAAATGCCTCCCTCATGTAAAATTAGGCACAGTCCTAGGTGTCAGGACCTGGCACCCCCAAGTTAGATTAAGCAAAAAATTGCCTAAAATGACAGGGGGATGCCAATTCCGGCGGATATCAAACTAGGCAGGACAAAGCCAGGCTTAGTGAGGACTGACGTACAAGTCTCGGTGTCGTCCCTGCCATGCATTACAGGAGCTGGGAGAGTTATTTTACAATTCAGCCGACAGAACTGTACCCATGTACTGATGTTTTACAGCTCTGCTGCTCACTGTGTCGGTCATGAATCGTTGACTGCGCAGCTGCTGCAAGTCGGACTGCACTCTGATGGTTGTTATCCACTTTATCGACAGAAAAAGGAGATGTGGAAGAAGGCGGTGTAGTGCGACCCTGTCGACAGGATTTTGATGCCAGAACTAGCATTAATCTCCGGAATCTATGGAGTGTTTTACTCTTAATGGTTGAATAAAGCACTAACTTCATGCTGCCCTGCTGGTTTGCATTTATGCAAATTTATGGATGGGGCCCAAAAAGCCCCCCGCTGGGTTATTGAGGAAAATTGCCTGGGATGGATAGGGATAAGTCAGATTTTGACTGATAATCACCCATATCATGTGGAAAACAGCTGCCCCAGCCTCGGCTGATCGACAGAAGCGCTCCAACCCCGGTACTGAGCAAGTTTATTCGACAGTTGGTTTCCACCACCTCAGTGGGCTGGAACATCCTCCAGAAAGCTGGTAGGAAGGTAATCTTTTCAAAAGGCTTTCTTCCTGGACAGGTGTTATAAAGATGGAGAAGCAATGGCAAACTTTAAGTTGCTGTCGAAGTCGTTCTTCTTCATAACCCTCTTTGTTATTGATTGCAAAATAGACCTACTTTATGCAACACATTTTTTCTAGTCTGGCTGGTCCCATTCAAAATACTTTTCATCTTATCTCAATTGTATTGCAAGTAAATGAATATCGTGTGTTACAGGCATGCTTGTGTGAATCCCCTGTGTTTCTTCTTTCTTTGAACATTTTGAGGCCCTTGAGTTTTGGAAACGGGTTTGCCACCCTGTCTTACAGCTTAATGGGTCTGTTGGGCCTTCTGAGCTGGACATTGTTGTTGAACATCAGTTAGGGAATACCTACAACAATAAGTGCATATCAGGGTCATAGTGAAGAAATAGAGAAAACCCTGTTCGAAAATGTCTTGTTTGTGCACAGAGAAGTCCCAGGTTTGAGTGTGTCGTGTTTCGGCTTAGACGGGTAGAAATGAAAGAAGTTAAAAGAGAAAAACGGTCCAGAATGTCTCATGTGTATGCACAGAAAAGATAACGGGTGCACATGCGAGGGGGCTATGCTTGGGGCACAGCTTTTCCAAGAAAATGCACCCTTAACAACACGCTGGCAATAACTGGACTTGACTATTTGGGTGAAAGGATATGTTAGCTGGTAACCGGGTGCACATAATGGCAGTAAGCCATTTCCTACGAAGATCTGTATTGGCAGGGAGTCTGTGAAAAGGCACAGGCAGGATGTTCCGTCACAATCTTTGTTCACTGACTAGGTTACCACACAGCCTATATATACCGGCGCTTCACAAACTTTCCCTCTTCTGTCCGAAAGGAGTACGAACTTGCATGAACGTTTCTGGTTACCACAGCACAGAACGATAAAATGGGAGGTCTTTGGCAAGGCAAAGACCAAACTACATGTACAAAAAACCAGCGAAAAGACCAAGAGAAATAATTTTAAAAGTAGCCCAGCACAATATCAATAATACTGTAAGCGCCACCTGTCAAGTTGATCCGGCACACCGCCTGGCCGCTATTTTCTAATAGACCCTATTCACTTCTGCAACATGGCAAGATCTGGAACAGATATTATGCCTGAGAGGATGCATTCAACCTAGTGATCAACTTGCATCCAAAATTGCGCTCACAACCTAAAGGAAGCAGCACAGCCAGAATGCCATTATCTTAATTGTTCTGCAACTCGGCAACCAAACAAAGCTTGACTACAAAGAAAGTCTCTCGTGCCAAGGTTATTAAAAATCCCTTTGAGGATTGTCTCACTCCTAAGAAGCACTGATAGATAACATTGAATGCCCCAAACTACAAAAATGTGTCAGATTAGGACGGTGGCAAAGACAACTAAAGAGCTAATGGAATGTCTGACATTCACATGCAGCAAAGATTTTGATGAAATGGCAGATTTGGAATGAATCCAAATCATCGTAGAAATTGGGAATTTTGGAATACAACGCTGAGATTCGTTAATCAAAATCAACGTTTTTGGAATGCACCAAGTGGTCAGAGATTGACAGTGACATTGACACCATGGTCAACTTTTGTCAAAGCTTCCAGCGGAACCAACTTTCCCCAGCAAAAGCATGGCTGCACCCTTGGACTTGGCCAGTATGTAGGTGGCAACATTTATACCTGAACTTCTCTTTTCTTCTTCCCTTATTGGGCATTTCAATGGCTCATTTTGGGCATCGGTTGCACAAAATGGCAGCTTATGTACCTCACAAAGACTTTATTCCACTGAGAAAATCAAAAACAAAAGGAGCCCTGCGTTGGCGTAAATTGCTAGAACATATTCCTGTGGTCAAACAAGTATGGACCATTGCATTGGAAGAACGTACAACGTAGTGAGGTTTGACAAATGGTGAAAAATCCCAAGAGGCAGTGTTGTGAATCCAGTGTTCCCCAGGTTCCTTCAAAGATGTGGCAGACAAGAATGTTCAGGTAAAAGGAGATTCAATGAGTACAGAGCAAGAAACAACACATACCTTGGAATGAGAGCATACTATGGCTAGCGTAAACGACTATGCTGGAAAGCAACTTGTTTTGACTTCGACATGTTCTTCTTTATCAACGGGAATAGAGAGGGGGAGACAGAAAGGGATTGACAGAGATTAAGTGGCTGCAATGAATGGTCACAAGCTCAAAAATGCGAGAGTTGGCTGATCACTCGGTAAGGAAGGCATGGGATAGATTGGTCGATGAAATTTTGCAGTTCCAACTTTTCGACAATAGCGGTATGCACAAAAACTGTGTAGTTGGCCTCAATAACAAAACTGTATAATATATAAAAGAAAAACACTCAGTTTTTCAAATACATAACTCCATAAATGGGAGAGGAGCAAAGATCCCCTTTGCTGCTGATGTTATTTCCCTGGGTCATAAAGAAAAGCTAAATACATTACAGGCAAAATCTGCCAGCTGTTATTTTCCTAAGGAATGCATTGAACATAGCGCTTACAGAGTTTGCAGGCTAGTCAAGTTCCGGAAAATGTTAACAGAAACTTGTGTGAGTTGTGAGTTTCCATTCAGGTTTCTGCAAGGAGCAAAGAGACCAACACAAAAACTCATCAAGAAATAATGTTAATATGAAAGGAAGTAAGCAATGGAATGTAAAATTTGGTATTCTAATCCCTGAGCAACGGAAGAATGAAATGTGACATATTCCATAGACAAGAGAAAAAGGAAAGGTCCCGAGGGAGTGAGTTCGAACCTAGAGAAGGAGTACAGGTGGAATATCATTATCTTAAATGCTCTGCCACTTGTTCGACCCGAAAAGTGACAAATACTGTGCCTTGGACCAAAGATATCTTACTCCTACGAAGGACTGAAAACAAAGTTGAACTTTGCCAAAGTATAAACAAAGTATAAATATAGTGTCAGTGTAGGAAACGTGGTGTTGACAATGAAGAACTATTCTCGTGTCGCTATTTACATTGGCAGCCACCTTCACAAACTGTCAGCTCCAGAGTTCAAATTAAAACTTTGACAAAGTGTGAGATCGAAAGGTTGAAGAAGCCAAGCCAATCACGGTGTCCTAGCTAAGCATCATGCTGAAAAAATAAAACCTAGAACCTGTGAAAAGAGAAGGGTGAATTCTCCTTTCAGTAGCGACACAGTCCTAAGTGTGTATGTGTTTCACCTTAATGAAATGTCTTCCAAGTAGAAAATTCAAGTGAACTAAAGAACATACAGACTTCTGAGATTTGAAAGCCTTTGGAAAGCTCCGTCCGAAATGTTTGTAATTCCTGCATAGCTGATATCCCTGCAGAGATGCATACATCGTGCATGGACAGTAATTCTTTCAGTGCAGGCTTGTAAATGATAGCTGACCAAAGACTCTGCCCTGCCGTAAGTGCTTCCAGAAGATTTGGCTCAATAATGGTCCTTTACACTGTTTAGTATACTGAGCTTAATTTCCCAGTTTGAGGTCTGATATCGTACTCCAATATCAGAGTGAAAACGAGGACATCATCTGGCGTAATGCGTGCGACCAAATTCTAATGCACATGGCCAGCCCTGAAAGTGTAACTGAAACAAACTGAAGTACAAATTTAAGTCCCGTGGTTCTGATCGAAGCGCGGTGTGGGGAGGAAGTGAAACTGACTAAAATGCATGATGCCGGACGTGCGAAACCGACAAGCAAAGCTGAAGAAAGGCTGGACATGCCGGCCCATTTGGAACGTGATTGTAACAGAACTGCGACTGAAGCTTGAAGTTTCAGCCGTTCAATTTGGTGAAGGCTTCAGGATCACTGCCTCGTTTCCAAAGGTCTTGTCAACATACAACCGACCCTTGCCGCGAGTGTGATGGTCACTTTCCACCAATTCAACTCGTTGGAGGTTGGAGTTTATGAAACTATGGTGTCCCTAAGAGCCATTGGAAATGACAATAATACTGAAGAAAAGAGATTTGTCAGAGAATATGCACCTTGCAAACAAATTATCCACCACATTGGTCACAGCGTGCAATTTCAGTCTCACCAAAAGCATGAATGAGTAGTTGTGGCCAGAGTGGTTTCGGGGTACCTTGCAACGGCTCCGTTACTAGGGCCGGTGTTGGCGCACCGTGACGTCACAATCATGTGACGTTATATGACATCACGCATATCCTAACAATCAATCATGCGTATCTAGTATCCTAACCATCACAATCCTAACCGCCTAACCTATGACGCAGGTTTTTTCGCTAATTTTTTCCCTAATTTTTGTTGGTGACGTGATTTCACAGAGAGCGGAAATACTTCAAATTTGAAGAAAAGACCGAAGGCTAACCGAAAAATCCCCCATTCTCCTATCTCCGTCAAAAAATCACCATTCTCCCATCTTCGTCGAAAAATCCCCGTTCTAACTCGAAAATAATAATCCCCCCTCTTTTCCTCACGCTCCGCAAAACATCCTTTCTCCACACTCCTACCCGACAAAAATTACCCTTTTATCTCTGCTCACGCTCGAAAAAAATAATCCCTCATTCTCCGTCAAAAAATCCCCGTTCTCCCTCGAAATCGACTGCTAGAAATCCACCCGATCTCCGTCGAAAAAACCCCATTCTCCCTCGACAAAAATAAACCTGTTTCTCCACCGATTGAAATCCACAGTTTCTCTCTCCAGCTGTTGATCTTGAAACCTTCTTCGAAACGCGAACTTCCACCACTCATCGTTTGAACCTCAAAATTCCACGTTTGAATTCGTTTCACAAAAAAATTGACCATGCCTTGGATCCTGAAACCTTGAGTACGCGCTTTCGGAGTAATTCTTCGAACGAAGCTGCAAGGATCTCAAAGCCTCGACTGAACTTCCTGCCCGAAACTTTCACTACGCTGCGGATCAAACCTTGACTACCCGCTTCCGGAGTAGTTCTCCAATTGAAGCTGCAAGGTTCTCAAAGCCTTGACTGAAATCCCTTCCCGAAACTTTCACTACACTGGCAATTGAAAAATACTCCGCCTACCGAGTAATTCTCCACTTGAAGTTCCAACAAAGCTTCAGGACTCTGAAAAAGTTCTTCCGACCTCTATCAACGATTTGAAAAAATTGACCAACCGTCCGATGATACCCAAAGCTATAGTCCCGATCTACCGAGCTCCCGATGGGTACGCTGATACGTTGTATGCGCGGGCATCCATGCCAAGCAACCCGGTTGAGCCTTGACACAAAATACTTGTCAGTTCTTGCTCTCTCTTTCTCGAGTTCTTTCTCAATTTTTATCACGATAACCGACGATAAACGACACTCTTCCAAAGTGCTGCAAAACGCCTTCGATAACCCGGAACTACCTCAAACTTCCGCTCCATTTGAAAAAAAAAACAGGCATGCATCAACGGATTGTTCTCTTTGCAATCACAATGGTCGACAATCAATGAATAAGTCGAGTCGTTTGCCAGAGAACTGGATTTCATGGACATTTCTTTCCCGGTTGTCCTGAAAGACATCCCCAGGATCGAGAAGCTTGCCGTTAACGTCTTTAGGCTTCAAACAAGGAATATACCCCAAAGATACTTGATTTAAAATTTTCTTCCCCTGTACATTCATGCTCCTTCTCCGAAACAAGTATTGATCAAGTCGTCTCACTAATATAATTAGCCTGGCAGCCTCTGCACGGTGTATCGGAGGAAAAGGAATTTACCCCAAAAATATTTGATTTCCCATTTACTTTCATGCTTTTTCCTCCCAACTAGGATTGATCGAGCAGTCTCACCAATATATTTAACGTTGTACAGTATCTCGCAAAGTATTCGGCAAATGTAAATCTCGCTTCTTCCGAAACCCCTCACTTCACCCATTGACCGGCGAAATTCAATCTGTAGACCGGAAAATCGTGAAGGGTTCGAAAGGAACAGCTGTGTAAAAACTTCCTCCGAAGCCCCGCACTTTGACATTCTCACGTCACCCACCGACAGGCGAAATTCGATCTGTAGACCGGAAATTCGTGAATGGTCCGCAAGGAACAACCGTGAACGTAGCTGAAAACTGAAAAATGCATCTTCTATAGCATTCCTACATAATATAATACATTACATGGAGTTGGGCGAGAGTTGGATAAAGTATGAACGTAATGTATTCCGAGCTGAGAATAATAGATACACGGAGGATTTGAGCAAGGACGGATTCCGGTTGAAAGTTTTAACTGGACACTGCTATCGAGGTTATTGAATGGTGATTTTACAGTTACAGAGTTATCCTTAACAGTGTTCGTAGGAATGCTACAGGCAAGGCATATTTCAGGTTTTCAGCTACATTCACGGTTGTTCCTTGCGAACCCTTCCCGATTTTCCGATTTTCCGGTCTCCTTTTCCTGCGATATACCGTGCAGTGGCCGCCAGGCTAATTTTATTAGTGAAACGACTCGACCAATGCTTGTTCGGGGGAAGGAGCATAAATGTACAGGGGAAGACAATCTTAAATCAAGTATCTTTAGGGTATATTCCTTGTTTGAAGCCGAATATATTAACGGCAAGCGTCTCGATCCTGGGGATGTCTTTCAGGACAACCGGGAAAGAAATGTCCATGAAATCCAGTTCGCTGGCAAACGACTCGTACTTGCCCGACACGCTGAGCATGTTTCACCATGGAATGGTCACGAGTAAAATCCTCACGAAGTACGGATTTTATGTACGCATATCTGTCTATTTTTCAAACGGAATGGAAGCTCGATGTAGCCCCCGGTTATCTACGCAGGGAAGGCGTTTGGCGGGACTTATTCATTGATTGTCGGCCATCGTGATTACGAAGAGAACAGTCCATTGATGCATGCCTGTTTTTTTTTTCAAATGGAGCGGAAGTTCGGTGTAGTTCCGGGTTATCGAAGGCGTTTTGCAGGACTTTCGAAGAGTTTTGTTTATCGTCGGTTATCGTGATAAAAAACGAGAAAGAACTCGAGAAAGAGAGAGCAAGAACTGACAAGTATTTTGTGTCAGGGCTCGACCGGGCTGCTTGGCATGGACGCCCGCGCATACAACGTATCAGCGTACCCATCGGGAGCTCGGTAGATCGGGACTATAGCTTTGGGTATCATCGGGCGGTTGGCCCCTTTTTCAAATCGTTGACAGAGGTCGGAAGGACTTCTTCAGAGTCCTGAGGCTTTGTTGGAACTTCGAACGGAGAATTACTCGGTAGGCGGAGTATTTTTCGATCGCCAGTGAAGTGAAAGTTTCGGGAAGGGATTTTAGTCGAGGCTTTGAGAACCTTGCAGCTTCAATTGGAGAATTACTCCAGAAGCGGGTAATCAAGGTTTGATGCGTGGTGTAGAGAAAGTTTCGGGGAGGAATTTCAGTCCAGGCTTTGAGAACCTTGCAGCTTCGATAGGAGAATTTCGGAAGCGGATAATCAAGTCTTCAGGATACCCGGCGTGGTCAAACTTTTGGGAAGCGAACTCGGAGGTGGAGTTTTTAAGTTCCATATACGACTGGTGAAAGTTCGCCTTTCGAAGAAGGTTTCAGGATGAAAGGCTGAAGAGAGAAACTGTGGATTTCAATCGACGGAGAAACAGGATTACTGTCGAGGGAGGATAGGGTATTTTTCGACGGATATCGGGTGGATTTTGAGTAGTGGGTTTCGAGGGAGAGCGGGGATTTTTCCACAGAGAATGAGGGATTATTTTTTGTCGAGCGTGAGGAGAGATCAAATGGATATGTTTTGTCGAGCGGTAGTGTGCAGAAAGGGTGTTTTGCCGAGCGCGAGGAGAATGATGGGGGATTATTTTTCGAGGTAGAACGGGGATTTTTCGACGGAGAGGGGAAAATGGGGATTTTTCGACGGAGATCGGGGATTTTTCGACGGAGATGAGAGAATGGTGATTTTTCGACGGAGATCGGAGAATGGGGGATTTTTCGGTTAGCCTTCGGATTTTTTTTCAAATTTGAAGTATTTCCGCTTTCTGTGAAATCACGTCACCAACAAAAGCTAGCGAAAAAATTAACGAAAAACTTTCGTCATAGCTTAGGCGGTTAGGATTGTGACGGTTAGGATACTAGATATGCATGACTGATGGTTAGGATATGCATGATGTCATATAACGTAACAGCAGGATTGTGACATCATGTAACGTCACATGATTGTGACGTCACAGTTCGCCAAAACCGACCCTAGCAATGGAGCCGTTGCTAGGTGGCCCGAAATGCCACTACTACTTGAACGTACAAGAACAGAAACGAACAAGACCCATAAACTGGAACCACAAGCTTTGGGGATTGGTTGTATATTTCCCAACCTTTTCAGCGGGTATGAACCAGAGCTGTTGTTTGGTTGCATGTGTTGGTTTCCCTTAATATCAGGCAGCACGAGATGTTGAAATTTCATTGGCTGTCATCGGATTGTTCTAACCCTAGCAGTTGGTCTCATACAAAATAAATCTGACCTTCCCACACCTTCTTGCTGTGCGTGACACTGTAAATTTGTCTTTTTGAAATAAACTTGAGATATTTCCTGGCTTCTGAGAGACATGAATACTGATATGAAGTTTGCGCATAGTCATCCCCGACCAGTTTAGAAAAGCAATTTTGAAGGAGCTCTAGTTTGCATAATCAGAAGTGACCAAGATAAAATAAGTCACTCTAGGCATTGTTCGACAGGAACACCTCAATCGAGACATTGAGGCCGTGCAAACTGTCGACAGATGCACACGGAGCAGATGGCCGCACAAGTGATACCGTGGAGGTGACCAGGAAAGCCATTGTAGTGAGTTCAGTAAGATTTCTCTATGACTAAAGGAGTGGTCTTCCTGGTCGTCACTGCTGAACACTGGGCCATTAACGCAAGAGCCAAAGACGGGGAACGCCTGTAGCAATTGGAAGGATAGGCGACTCCACCAGCCTTGCATACGCATGCAGCACTACCTGCAGCTGAGTCGAGGCCTGCGGGACAAGCTATTCGCCGACTGTCAGTGTCTGGACAATCCTTGGACCCTTCCACAACTAGTCATTCTCTAAGGATTGGCATAACGACAGCAGTTGTGGAGGCAGGCACACCAACCTGCCTGGTACTGTCTGGCGGCAAATGGCACAGCACACATACCAGAAGTACATCCGGATGGATCCGATCAGCCGGAGATGCCTTGCATCACTGATGACACACAATTTTTACACACCATGGCATCCCAGGATGCACAAAGGGCTCACCTTTGCACAAGCACGCACCATGCAAGTTCTAGAATAAACCCTTTCTCTTGTTTCCCCCTTTCGTTTGTTATGCATTATGGCAGTACTTCCACTTTCCTGCTTGAATTTGGAGGTTAAGCATACATTCCCGCTTTTCCCATACGTTTTCCTGGGCAACGGCAAATCGAAATGTTTGCACGGGCTCGGTCCACTCATTAGCCCAGCCTGGGCATGCACACTTAGCATTCAAAACTCTTGCT
>JAOWAR010151699.1:0-11237 GCA_028571005.1 Clathrina lutea
GCGGAGTCGGTGAGGGGGGGGTGGAGGGGCGGTCGGGGAGTGGGGGTAGAAAAAAACCCAACGGCGAGGCGGGCGTGGGGGGTGGGGGGGGGGGAGGGCGGGGGGGGGGGTGGGGGGAGAGATGGCGCCACGAAATGCAGCCTTATTCCAAAGTTGGACGGAGGAAAGAGACATAGACATCAAAAGACAGCGAGAGTAGGAATGGTAGTGGCACCGAAGAGGACGTAGAAAAGCAAGTCTAGCAGAATACGAAAGTCAACGAGGGTTGACTACGGCAGAGTGGAAGATTAAACGACAACAAAGTACTTTTGCTGGAGAGCCTGCGATATTTTCTGGCTGTTCAGCGAAACTTGTAGTCCTGGTGGATATGACGTGGGTGAGGAAAAGCATACAAACTGTGTTCCATGGATGTATGATGAGGTTCTGGTCTGCTGCCCATGAGGCCAGAGCATCGATTTATCAGACTGGAGATGCCGCTGAACAAGACACAACGTCATGGCAGGTATGCTTGTGCACGTGTCTTCAGGAGAGCATTCAGTTGAGGAGAAAGTAACGGAAGTGACAGAGTTGATGAAAATAAGGAGAAGAGCTGAGCTGAGAGGAGAGCCTTGGTGAACTCCAGTGGTTGGTGCATAAGGGTCTGAAAGACTCTCCCCGACTGTACTTGCTGCGAGCGTTCGGACAAAAACTTCCTTCAGCTAGAAAAGGACTGACTGCACACTGAAGCTGAGAAGAGCCAATGACAGCCTAGTGCTACAAAACACCAAACATTTTTGTAGGTTTAAAAGACTGCGGCCACAACTTTTCCTTCATCTACGGCTGTGAAAGGCTCAGTGGATGGACGAAAAAGTTGAAGAGAAGCAGAATCCCTTTGACAGCCGGACTGAAAATGGGACAGTAGGTTGTAAGGTGAGTTTAGAGAGCCTTGTTCAGTAGATTCTAAGATCTTCGCAGTAGAGGAGAAGGGACTGTTTGGCCCGTAGCTATGGTGTAAATCCTTACGCCCTCGCTTATGAATGGCAAAGTTTTTCGCAGACTTCCAAGGTGGTGGCAGCTTCTAAGCAGATAGAGAAATATTCAGTGCGACAGCAAGGCTGTGGCAAACGGCTGGCTCGGGAGCTGAGAGAATGCTATTTGTCAGACCATCAATACCTTGAGCTTTTGTCGGGCTTAACGTAGAGAGAGCAGTGTAGACGTTAGCAAAAGACACTTGTATTTCGGATAGGTGGGAGGTGCCCGCGACAGACTTTGTGAAGAGGGTCTAAGGAGTTAATGGGAAAAGACTGGGAGACGAAGAAGGCATTTAACGTGTCATCGTTCGCTTTGGCGATAATGGCAAGTTGGTTGTTGGGTGTCAGAAGATCTGGGAGGCTGGAGTGGCTAGACCTTGACTGGATATGCCGCATGAATGACCAGAAGTTGTTTTTCTGTTTACTTCTATGAAATTGCTCGAATTAAGGCGAAAACCCTTTTTCGGAACGTCGAAGCAAGGCAGTAACTAAATTCCATTGCGACCGGTGTTTAGCGATATTTTCTTCGGAGGAATAGGTCTTTGGCAAACTACGTAAACGTTAACGCTTCTAGAATTTACATTCTGCAAACATTGAGTCAGACAGCCAGTGAAGTATACGGGAAAAGATTTTGGTCTGCTTAGGCGTAACATGGCGAGAGAAACAGGAGAAGAAGAGAGAAAGCTATGTGATCACTGTTGATTAACACCTCGTTGTGGTTGTGGACGGGGCCGGCAGTCTTGGTCGAAGAGGTCGTGGATGAATGCACTACTGGAAGCTGTCTCAGTGTTCAAGAGGTGGCGTGTGGTTATTTTTGGGGTTTGTGACTGAGAATAACCGTTGCTCTTAGTGCACGTGACCGTCTCTCGACAAGAGCTGCCTGTCTCTATGAGAAACGAGACCGTGCGACATGATACTGTAGATTACTTCAGCGGCCGTGATTCCAAATACCGTGATTGATGCAGAGAGAGAGAGAGAGAGAGAGAGGGGGGGGGGACAGAGAACGATGGCCACATTCCAGTTTCAGTCCAACGAAGCATGCGTCATACGGAAAAGATGATGAGCGAAGAAGGTATCCCAGTAGATATATTTGCCTGGGGCATACCATTTTGTTGTACTGGTGGAAAATACGTACTTTTGACAAGCATTAAGTCTTGAAGGACTTTTGAAACCACCAGAGGCTCAGAGATCTGAAATTCGGACAGGAGCCTCATTGTGCCTCGATTAACATGAGTAACATCTACGGCTGACGCTACGAATCCTATTCGGCAATTCACATTTTCGGAAACGTAAGGAAAAAGCCGGGTTTATCACGAAATGCACGCATATCGCACGGTGGCTTCATTTAGAGTTGTGCAAGCGAACCCTTCCTTGGCCCAATGCAATTGGCTGCCAACTTTTGTCTGTCACCACTCTACTAAGAGATGTCCCAGCCTGAGAAATTAAGGTCACACCCCTTCACACCTGCTCAAATGCATGAACCTAGACCTTGACCGTGACATATGTGCCACCTCTACACAGGTTATTTTCCAAACAAATACACTCATGCTCTCTCTCCCTCCCTGACACTTTGGACACCTCTCCCTAGCTACTTTCCATTTGATCTAGTGAGGATCTTCGCCACTCATAGAAGGTCAGAATATGTACGCTGTACTCATTTTTGTCCATCTGCATAACAGATAATTTCCTTTTCCTCGGTGTACATGCACATACT
The DNA here is from genome assembly GCA_028571005.1 of Clathrina lutea. Taxonomy (NCBI): domain Eukaryota; kingdom Metazoa; phylum Porifera; class Calcarea; order Clathrinida; family Clathrinidae; genus Clathrina; species Clathrina lutea. Next base: position 2,725 of record JAOWAR010151699.1, read on the forward strand.
ATTGAAAGTTCGTACTTTCGACAAGTTGTGACAGCTCGTACTTGTGGCAATTCGCTTGCAACAGTTAGTTTCTTCGGAAAGGGAGGTTTATCTTTGATTTTCAGAAAACGAAGAGAGAGGGTAATATAGAGACAGAGCGGGAGCAATGTTTCGCCCACTGGGCTTCCTCGTGTTCTGAGAGAGAGGGGAAGAGGGAAGAGGGAATAGGATAGATATAGAACACAACAGGTGCCAGGGGTGTAGAATGTCTGATTGATGCAATGAAAGTTTGATTGGTGCTGTGCATGTTTAAAATTGTGTGCATGTTCGAGTTTGCTGTTGGTGATCTTACTAGTGTGCGTCAGCTTGTTAAAGGGGCTTCCTATCTGCGCCATCTTCCCTGTTGATGACGCCATCATCCCTGTTGATGACGCCATCATCCCTGTTGATGACTTTGATGGAGGTCAGTAGCTTGAAACGGCCGATCCACTTGCCTTCCGTTATTCTCCGTTGCACTGTGTCCGGCGTCGTCGAATCTACCACGTACACATGGGGCTCGTGTCGGGGCATGGCGAAGTGTTGATCCACTGGCATGTCTTCTACCCTTTTCTCTCTTCCCTCTTCCTATCTCTCAGGACCTGAGGAAGCCGAGTGGGCGAAAAGTTGTTCCCGCTCTGTCTCTATAGTAACCGCCTCTCTTCGTAACAGTTAGTTCCTATTGGATCATGCCCACGAATAGACCGAGTCCGCAATTATTGACTGGGTTTGCAAAGGGGCACCCTTGGTTGGTCGTAATGGCTACCGCCAGCTCTGCATAGATAGCACCGCACATTCCCATGTATTTCCTGTCCTTTTTACTTTAGTTCTTTTCGCTTTTGCCGTTGAGGAGTTGTTCAGTCTTTGTTCATCATGCCAAGCCACGACAATTGTTGTGTTCCCTGTTGCACAAACTGGAGGATTAAATGCCGGGGTCTTAGTTTTCACTCATTCCCCAGAGCCTAGCCTTTTCGTTGGCAATGGATCGCCGCGATGAAGTGTGACGAAGGTCCGAACTTTCAAGTAACTTCAAACGCTGTTGTGTGCGGCGAGCATTTTGCTTATTCCCAGTTTTTTTGTCCCTCCATCCGCCATTCATGGTGAGGAAGCAGTCCGTCATCGACTGAAAGCAGATGCTGTGCCTTCCCGGTTTGCTTTTCTTCCGGAAGTACCATTTTCGGCCTTCTCCAGCAGATCGTCGGCAAGCTGCCGCTGGCCAAGCCGCTGCTTTGGAAGCGAGGACCAACCTTGTAGCGTTTGTTCCAAAGATTTAAATAGAAGCACTGGAGGAAGAGCTTGTAGCGGCCAAAAGCAGATTCACGACTTGGAAGCATAGAACGCTCGATCGGCTTCGCACGGAGTCCACCGTGATGAAGTCGCAAGTTTTTCTATACGAAAACCTGAAGGATGACGGCGCTGAACTTTTACACTTGACTGGCCTTACCAAAGAGATGTGGTGCGTTCTTGTGAATTTCCGAAGCCATCACGAGAGGACTTCACCAGTGCTCAGTGAGCTGCAACAGAAGCTAGTGGTCGAATCAATACTCCAGCAGCTGGAAGAAAGTCAGCCCTCAGTTGGGAGGATGAACTGCTGATGACCCTCATGCGTCTTCATCTAGGAAGGCAAGAGCAGGGCTTGGCATACCCGTTTGGAGTGAGCAAGTCATCCGTGTCGCGCATAACGGTGATATGTATTAACTTTTTGCACCTCTGTCTTGGGCTCATTCCAGTCGGGCCCAAATAGGAAGACATAGAGAGTACAACGCCTACTTATTTCAAAGATACTTACCCGACGACATTTGCAATCATTGTTGCAACATAACGCAATTGTGAGGTTCCTTCTTCGTTGTCTCTCCAAAGTCTGCCCTACTCAAGTTACAAGTCAGACACAACCGTCAAAGGACTTGTGGCCACTGCTACCAAAGGAGCTTTCACATTCATCAGTCAACTGCTTGCAGACAGCAAGAGTGATCGACAGCTTTTTCTAGAAAGCAGCATTCTTGATCTTCTCCAAGATGTACCTCCAGGTAAAAGCCTTATCGCTGACAGAGAGTTTAAAGTAAAAAATCTTCTTGTAAGGCACAGTCTTCTGCTAAACGTTCCTCCATCCTAGGGGAGCCAACATAACCTGACTGAGCACGATGTCTAGAAAATGAAAAAAATTGTCGCTGTTTGGCTACACTTAGAGAAAGCCATTAGGCAAGTAAAGCCAAGAGTCCGACTTTTTCAACATGTCTTCCCCATCTCTCTGTTCAGATGCCTTAACCAACTGTGGACAATAGCTTGTTTTCTGATCAGTTTTTGCTGTCCCATTATTGCCAAAGAACCTTCTGCAGATCAGTCTTCTTTTTCTGATGTTCTCTCATAATTTTTTAACATCATGGTTCTGTCTTACTTGGCTGGCCGTAAGTTTTATCGCAGGGCTTTCTCGCAGATATGGAAAATTGTTATCGCAGGGCACTCTCGCAGATATGGAAAATCGTTACCCCTTTCTCACGTACCTCTTTCTGGACACGGTCTTGTTTCGAAGTTTTCTGTTTTTTTTTATTGTCTGCTGATTTGCAGTGACTTCAAAAATTAAAAATAAATAGGATGCTTATCATTGATGCTTTTTGTTCAATCCAAGTTGTCACTCTCACAAAGTGCAAGAAGATGACATATCTAGCAGCAGAAAGACAAAGATGAGGATCCACCGGCACAGCCAGCAGCAGAAGACGTGGACTAGTTACTTGTCTTCTATGCGACAGAAAGCATGGTCAGATGGGCAGCATTTGTAGCCCCAGATGTGTCATTGAACTTGATTTGACTGTAATAGGTCTAAACAGAAGTGGCGCAAGTAGTTGGCAGCATCTTCGACAGGAACCTTGGCTGAAACTGCTCCTTGGTCACCATGACAGTGGCTGTCAAACGGCAGAAGTGTTTCTCTGTACCCAGTATTGCAAAAGAATATTGGCGTGATGACAAAAATGCCCCCAATGACACCTATTGGGTCACTTGGACAAAGCAGATCTCTGAGAGTTGCTAGTCCTGAAAAGAGAAAGAAAGACTTGGAAGCTATGGTGACACCAACGTCTGGAAACAACTCCAGGACTTCATCAATGGAGAGGCCAAGGGAGGAGAGATCCACCAACGCAACGGCGATCGTACAAGCATTACCCTTGTCGCATTGCCCAGCAGTATAGTGGTGTGTTCTTGTATTTCCACCACGGCTGGGATGTGACAAAGCGCACGCAGTGTCCAAGTAGACTTGACTCCTAGAGTCAAGGAGATAGGGAGGGCTCGAGGGCTAGTCTCGAAACGATTTCAAGCTTTTTTTGCTCGTGGAGGGATGAAGATGTGAACAACAAGAAATGTGGCTGTCGGCTATAGCAGGAAGGTATCCAGAGCATGTATTCCTTTCGTCCACTTGGGGAGTCCCCGCGCTAGGTCATATCAGGGTGGATTGAGCCCCTCGAAGTGCACGTCAGATCACCTGACGGGCAATCCAAGGCACACACATACACACTGTAACCATAGGAACCAAAATTTGGGCACTGTGCACAAGTGGCAGCGCAAGGCATGCCTATTCTGCATGTTCCTGCGTGAAGGTCAAGGACTGCATTCATTTTCACCATGTTGGAGAAGGATGATTTGCATTGATAAGGGGACTAGATCTGCCAGCCATCATCGTGTAAAAAGGTTTGCTTGCTCGCCGGAATTTACGAACGGTGCCATGTTTCCGGCTAGGGAATGAATTCTGGCCACTCTAAAAGTCCTTGTCGGAGTGGCAAGGGGACCCGGCATGAGTTATGTTCCACGGCTGGTTTTCAAGTCCCAACACAGAACTGAAGAAAGTCCTCTTGTGCTTTCGTAAATAAAAAGCCAAGAAGCGGGAGAAGAGCGAAAAAGGAAGACACTCATACTAGGAAAGGTGGAAATGACCCCGATCAGAAATCTGGCAGTGTTTTTAGGGGGAGGCTGGAGGTCATCCTCACAACAGGGTGGGAAATTGCACAGCTTCAACGCCAAGCTGTGTCATCCCCACGGGAGTCCACAGTTTGGCGGATGGTAGTAGCGAGGGAAAAAGGTTAAACCGATTTGTTTAAAGTGCGTTAGCCAATAGCCTGAGGCTAATCAAGGGCCTCTGCACGGATCGCCAACCACCCCGGAAGGGAATGGAACCCACAGCCGGACGGTTAGAAAGTAGAGCGTGACTCGAGCCGACCGGTCCCCGAAAGAGATGGTCAAGGACGAGCTATCGTAGTCAGAACATGGTCTCATCTTCTGCATTCTGACTGCGGTAGTAGTAACGCTAAGTCGTGCAGTTAATATTTTCTTTCGTGTGTCGGTAAGTTCGAAACGCGTTGTACGTGCTAACCGTCCGGTTTCCTTCGCTACTACCATCTTGCAGACCGCGGACTCCCGTGCGAACGAGGTGGCCTAGAAGTTCCGCAATTTCCCATCCTTTTATGAGGATGACGTAATGGCGTAATGCTTAGTCAGATCACTCTCGTCTGCTGGGCGATTTGGTGCCACCGATTCGAGTCCCCGTGTTAGGCTTCGTTAATTTGTTTCGTTAGAGCCGTTTCTTTCCAAGCTTATTCCGTAATCAAGTTAGGTTACTCGTCAAACACTTTTTCTGTCGCAAAATGCAAATGAAGGGACAATTTTTGGAGCCCTAGCCTGTTTTCAGGCTCAGTTCCAAGCAATTGGCGAGCAACTGTGCATACCACTTTAGGTAAATGGGTAGCACTAGAGGAACAACAACGAAGAAAGAAAGTGACGTGTGCAGCACTTTCGAAGGGGAATGTTGAAATGGCAGTGCTCGAAGAAATGGCCGCACTCATGTCGAGGGCCTTCCGATCATCGCACTTGCGGGTATCGGTGAAGGGATGAGAAGAAGGACAAAGTTCTAGATTCACCCCGGAAGATGAGGGCGTCTATTTCTCCGCAGTTCTCTTTCATCTCCGACGGAAGGACTGGCGGGAAAGAGGCACCCGGTGGAAGAGCTAGCGAGTGAGTGGCACTCCACTGAAGGCTAGCTGAGGAGGAAGCAGCTGAAGGGACCGTATTCAGCACTTGTGGCAGAAGCATCTTCTTCTCCCTCGCACAGGTCGAGCTCTGGGTCGAGATGAAGGACAAAATTAGGAGCTGGGAATTCTCTTGTCTCGATCCGTTGTGTTTGCATTTCCCGCTCGTTTCGGGCTACAAGCAACATGCCATAAAAGTGGCATGGGCTCTACTGATGTCAGCCCGCTTTTAAGGTGGTCCGGGATGGTCGTTGTGGATATTGCTGCCTCCTGCCTTTTCGTCCTCTTTTTCACACACAAGTTCACCTTATCATCCCAGCAAAACATATAGTATTTAAAGTTTAAAAGCAACCCATATATTTCTTAGAATCCGACTTGCGAACTTCACGTGATGAAAGTTATGACGTCGCAACATTACATTTGGCACGACGATAACGAACGTCATAAATGGGGATTCATCTTCACATCCGTCTGCGCGACCCACCTGGTTGGGATTTTCCAAATCGTATCTAAACGTTGAAAAGGTCGTTCACAAGTTTGGAGTGGTGGCGCTGGGCTTTGGCAAGCCATAGAGAGAAAACGAGGTTGAAAATGAAAAAAAATATATAAAAAACGAGACACTCTTTTTCGGTTTTCCAATGTAGAACACCCATGCCAAAAATCATCTTGACTCACAAAAAGACCACTATAGTGAATCGAAATTTCAGACTTCCATCATGACGGTGCTAGATGATAGTGTTGTGACGTGAAGAATTTAATCACGTGACATTTGGCGCCTCAGAATTTAAGGAAAAGAATACGTTGAAGGTATATGTAGATTCCCGGGTGGAGAAGGTGAACTTCTGGGTGAACATTTGGACAAAAATGCAGGTGGTTGCAACATCCAAAACGACAATCCAGGACCACCTTAGCCCTCCGAGCAAGCCTCCTGATTGGCCACAGCCTAGCAACAGACCACGTGACGCGGGAAAACATGGTCGGCTGCTCTTCCCGGCACCATGATGCACTTACTGATAGGCATGAGCAAGACGGGCTTCATGCTACGCTCTACAGGCCGGATGAGACAATACCGAGCCGCCATCCGTAGTGATGACGACACCCCCCAGTTCAGCATGTCTCTCACTGCCTGTACACAAGCCCATTGTTTTCGTAGCAGACCCCGCACCTTTCCACCCAACGCTAAAGGACGTATAGCGGAAGGCAAGACGATCCGCTGTTTTAGACAACTCCCTTCGACGCAAGCTAGTTCCAAACAGAGACACCGGCGACTTCATCCTGCTAAGGCCCTTCAGTCCATAAGTAGCTTGCTATGATCTGTAGTCTTGTCACACGTACTTGAGATGCGTATATCTACACACCTGCATGCCACTTGCGGCAGCTCAAAGCCATACATCCATCCACATCACCCGCTCACACATCCTGCCAACATACCTGCAGCATCGCCTAACTGCATGTTCCCTTCTCTCTTCAGAACATATACTGTTCCGATGTTCTTTTCATCCCTCTCCAGGCTGCTTTTTATGTGATATAATCTAAGTTCTGATCATGTCGACACCAAAACAGTGAAAACACCAAACTTAGCATCGTACCATATAAATGACAGAAGTCATTTTGGATTCATCTTCCCTCCCATCTGCTTGACCCGCCGTAAAGTTCCTCTGTGAGTTTGCGTTCGTAAGCGACAAAAAATGTCTGGCTTTCTTCAATCTTATGCTTTTTATCCCACCATGGCCTATGTACTAAAAGTCATTGGTAACCCTTCAGACTTGTCTTCGACTTTTCTGGAGTTTGGACATGGTTTTGAAAAGTCCTAGAGACGCTATTTTGCCGCGTAATAAGAGCAATTCACGGAGAAAATTCAAGGTTGCAGATGAGAGCGAAGATTGATCCAAATTTCTCACGTCCGTCCTTTACACGCCAAATATGGTGTCACAACACCATAACTTAGAGCTGACAATAGGCTTCTAAATGGGTTATACTTACTCCTTTGAAGACAATTTTTCAGAAAAGCTTATATATATATACATATATATGTACAGGGGCGTACCTGAGTGGGGTGTCAGGGTGGTTTTTGTAGGGGGTCCGGGTCCCCTCGGAAAACATTTTTATTTTAAGGTGGCTAAACCCCTGAAAATTTAATTCTGAGCATTTTAGCAACTCCAGGACACAACAATTTAATGTAAATACTTTATCCACTTTTCTCGTAAAGTCAGAGCAGAAAAACCTTAGATTAGTGCACATGTATTTTATGAGAAACACTTTCGATGTCGAAGTTTGTCAATGGAGTTGACACGAACTGACCAGCGCTTGAGTTGCTCTTCCCAAAGAGCACACAAGGTAGGCAAAACCATCCATTCCACTTGTTAGAGTAGCGAAGCCAAGATAATTTAGCGAACCAAGATGACAAGCAGGAGCGCCCGTTCCGAGGGGGGAAAGGGCATTTATGTCTCCGGTGGATGCAAACCGGTATGCATCAATCCGGTGCGATCTGCTCAGGGGGAAATGTTGATTATTTGAACCCGAAGAAAAGACCTTTTCACACGGGTTGTCCTACCTTGTGACGTCTGTGATGATTGTGCCCACGAGCTTGCTAATGTTAAAGTTGCTCGGCGAGGTCGACACGTGTTCAATGGCAGAAGACGAGGATTCCCCTGCACCATTGTCACATCGTCGGTCGCACACTCGCTTCTGGGACGGAGCAAGCGCAATTCGTCGGCAGCAACTCTCAAAAAAAGAACGGAGCATGGACTGCGACATGTTCAAAATTTCAAGAATCAGCGACAAGGCTACGAAGGAAAGTCCACCTATTGCCAAAGACTTGAAAATGTGTGAGTGCATCGACCCACAGCGAAACTAAGCACCGTCAACCGTAACCGTGTAAACCACAATACACAAACCACCCCCTGCATGCATGGTGTGGGGAGGTTAGCCGCTGTAGGATTATCGTCACACTTGTGTGTAGTCGCCGGGTTCGTGTCATTTTTTTTCTTTTTTATCTTAATATATATTTCTCAAGTGTGTGTGGTGTGTGTGTGTGTGTGTGGCTGTCCATTGTCCGCTTTACGTTTCAAAACGCCTTTACCAATCGGCATAAAACTTTCTGCGACGCCAGAGCCCATTCCGAGGAAGGTTTTAGAGAAAGAAGGAACTTTCGCCGAGCTCTTCTTCCTGCGGAACGAAGATACCACCCTGCGTATACAAAGGTATAGGCAGCTAACTTTGTCCCAGTCCCAGTCACAACAGTCAATCATATCCCACATGCACGGAGGACGCCATTTTTGGACCGGGAATTCCGCGGCTGGCGACGCTGCCCAACCTACGGACTAAGATCAGTGCACTTCTTAGAAGTGCACCTCTTGGATCGCTGTGTCGCGCTGGACTCCGGTCAGCTCATTTCGTGCAATTTGCAAAACATGACCTGTCCGCGATCCGCAGGACGGGTAGGAAAACCTTGCATGCAAAGCCTAATCCGTCCGAAGGACGGGTACT
>JAOWAR010151710.1:0-11237 GCA_028571005.1 Clathrina lutea
TGATCATCTTTAACATGCTGAATGCAACATACTGGGGATGATTCATCATTTCACACCACATTTTGCTGTAACATGTACACATACTTCCACTTCATGCCGCTCAACTCAACGATCACAGCTGCAAACGGATCGATGGTGACGTGCATGTTGCCCAGCGAGTCACCCGCCATCAAGCAAGAGACGACAACAGTATGGTCTCTTGAGTTTGGGCTGCTGCGGTTGACAACTTGAAAGCAGAACTTAAATGAGCCTCCTTTGTCGCCACCAAACTTCAGCTAGATCTCCTCTTTCGGAAGGCTGACACCTTCCCGCTCGTGCCGTGTCAGCGCTTCTCAGTCGCTGGTGCAAGTGATCCAAACGCTGCAAGATCAGGGTGAGCAGATTTTTGACCCAGCAGAACGGAGCGGGTTTCACCACACACTGCCCTTCCTCGTCATTTATTGTCTGCACCATCTCAGCCCTGATTTCCACATCACCCATATGCTTCCTAACCAGGATGCAAGCTTGGCCTTCAGAAGCAAGATGGACCTGCCACTGCTTTGTCCACCGCCGGAGCTTTTTCAGCTGCTCATTCGTGAGACGCAAATGCAGAGCCAACGCGACAGTGTCATCTGCCGAAACACGGTGCCGACTAGCGTTTGCCTCAATGTGCAACGCTTCGCGCTCAGCTGCAGGCGCATGTGCCAGGGAAAAGGCTCGTTGTGCCATGGTGTCGGCTTCACATGTCCCCCCAACAACCTCCTCAACATTCTGCAAAACATGTGATCGGCGTGATTTGGTTTTTTGGTTCACAGATGCACTCCCTACAGATGCTACGGGAGTGAATGACACGTGGGTGCGTCTTACCCCAGTGTAGACCGGTAAGGCAACTGTAGTACCCTGCTCAGTTGCCAGACGCTTCAGCATTTTTACCAGAGCTTTCTCTTCTTCAGGAGTTAGCGGTTTGTCAGCTGGACGTGCAATTACCTCCTCCAGTGTCAGGCTTCGTACTACCGGTGGCAAGGGTTGGGTTGAGGGACCCTCGCCAGGGTCATCAGGGTCGACAGCTGTTGTTGGTGGTAAGCCAAGACGTTGTGGAAGAGGTGATAATGTTGAAAAGGCGCACGCTGATGCATGAGGCACCAGATCGCACAGCTTTACAATAGCATCGCAGCCTTGTTCCCAGTAATCGCAATGAATCTCAAGGCTGGACAGAACGGACCTCATATATCGTGATGCCGGTTGCAGCCGATCAGCAGTGACCGGCAAACAGGGCAAGTGCTAGCCTCAGGGAGCCAGTGTTCCCAACACTCAAGACAGCAAGTATGCTCACATCCTGAAGGGAGGGGCACCTCCATCGGTTGATCAAGTACATCTTTGCAGATGGGACAGATCATGTCATCACTGGGAGGGATGGCAAACCTGCTTGGATCAAGGGTAGCACCGTCCGTCCGCCAACGCTTCAGCCGAGACGAGCCCTCGGCGCAGATGCGAACTGCAGGTAATGGCTCATCTTCTGCCACTTGACGGCTCTTCCCCTTCCACGCAGAGATCTGAGCAGCGGACGGTCTTCCACGCTTTTTCGGTTTTGGGCGCTTCCTTCCCTTTTGCTCCTCGCGCCACTGAGCGCACAGCGAGCAAGTCTCCCCGGTACACGATTCCCAATCAGCCACTTCAATCGATGTTTCGCGAGGCCTTCCGGATAACGTCTCCTTCGTCGATCGCTTTACGCAGGTGTAACACGATCCACACAGACGGTTCAGATGGGCATCAGGCACATCCAGTCGCAAATCGACCCCAAAAGTCACCAACAACTCATCGGTGAATTTCGAGGCGACAGATGAAGTTGATGACAACTTAAGGCCGCAAATACGGCATCGTCTACAGACTTCTTGCCAGTGAAAGTCCATGCGGACTGGCTAAGAAAACCGGTCCAAAGACGCGCCGGAAAAAAGTGACAGGACTTCCAGTGCCCTTTCCACAGATTGTTGGAAGTCCAAACAGCACCAGAAGGCCTTTCTTTCGCACACCGTTTGCACGTGAGCCACAAGAAAAGGCTGAAAAAGTTACACGTACTAACCAGAACAAAGACAACGTAGCAACACGCAAAGCCACTACAACTGGGCGAATATCGACTCCATGAACATCGCGCTTCCTTTCATTGAAACCGAAAGTACTGCGCTTTGTCCTGTGCCGGTCTCCGCACACTGATCTGGCTTCCCTTGGCCTGCGCAAATGATTTCAGTTTGCCTAGCAACCATTTTAAGGTGTGCTAAAACCCTCAATGTCCACTACATTAGCTTGAGACCAGAGCCTCGAGCCGCACGTGCGCCAAAACTTGTTGTCCCTACCGGAGCGGCCGTGTGCACGCATAAACCCATGCTGAGACCAGGAGTGACATTGCACACATAAACCCATGCTGAGACCAGGAGTGACATTGCGCACATAAACCCATGCTAAGACCAGGAGTGACATTGCACGCATAAACCCATGCTGAGACCAGGAGTGACGTTGCACACATAAACCCATGCTGAGGCCAGGAGTGACATTGCACGCATAAACCCATGCTGAGACCAGGAGTGACATTGCGCACATAAACCCATGCTGAGGCCAGGAGTGACATTGCACACATGTACTCATTTGTTGTGTTGCACCCATTCATTTTGTCGAGGCCTACCATTTGACGCTGGAGAACTTGACTGCTGTAGAGTAGAACAGTAGGTGTCTTACATATTGTAATGATTACCCCAGTGTGCACTGAAATGTTCCTGCATAACAATGGTGTCTCACGTACTAGTCCAGAGAAGGGGATTAGCGTGGCGAAGGGTGATGCGGTACAGTGTAATTATGTGCATGTGCTTGTCCATTGTCGTTGCTGAAGTCCAGACATGAATAGGCAGAAAGAGAGAGCTCATCTTATCAGACCGTAATGACATTATCACAGTCCGTGGGGCAATATAGTTAGAGTGACTTGTGGCAATCACACGTCAGCCCTGATGTCACACAAGGAAGGTCGTTATGGCTGGCCTCAGTTGTGGCCAATGGCGGGTTTCTTGCACTTCCTTCAAGAACGTGTCTTTTTGGCTTTATGAGCTGCAGGCGTTGAAATCTCCAGCAGCTCGCCATCAGGTCCACCACATCTCACCGGTGCGTCAAGCAGCACCTTCATAATTTGCTGCTTGACGCAGTGGGCCCAAGAAATTGCCACCATGGCAAGTGTTGACAGGCGCAGCTGTACATGCAGTCTGTAGAAGTTATGCAATGTACAAGCAGACATGAGTGGCGCGAGCTGATAGTGCTGACAGAGACCATGTGAGTGTGCCCACTCCGACCAGCGGTGGAAGGCTCGAAGATAGGTTTTCAACGTGTGCTCGGGGCATGGTCTCGGAGAATGATGCTGGGAAGGGACTTGAAGAGCTGCTGAAGGGCTGGATCCTGCAGGGACTGGAATTCACGCCACTCGCCAGTGGAGAAAAACTTAGGAAAGAAGACAGTGGCTATGAGCAGACTTCAAGTAGTCTAAATCCTGACTTGTACGAGCCTGTCCTGCTTCTAAAAAAAAATTAAAGGCGAGATGATGTATGGCCAACTCTGATCAGAGTATGCAATCTATATCAAGCAAATTAACAGCTGAGCAATTGTGAATCTACTTCAAACCAGTCATAGGTCTTCCTTGCTCATCACTGCATACTTTCGCTGGAAAAAGAGAGAATAAAAATTCAATCTTGGATCGCCCACTGCTGGCCTTTACGCTCCACCAAAACACTGCGGCACAGCTCAAAGTCGGCCAAAAATTCCCACAACACTTTGTCTGATGCAGAACCCTGAAGGACTAGCACAGTGCCAAAGAAGAAAGGAAAGCAGACCAGCTGACAGAACATCTCACCCCAAGGACCTGCATGCTTCAACAATGCAGAATCTAACCCTGGCCCTAACCTAAGCACCTACACTCCAAACACAATCCATGAACACTAACATACCATAGTGGGGGGAGTCCACACGACGAAGTCGGCCCAGTCACAGTCAGTGACGGCCATCTGGTGCTGTACCTGGTAAAAGTACGGGTGGGTCTTCTTCAGCACAAACAAACTGCCATTTGCAGCAAGGCAGAAAGATGAAGATTTCTCTGCTTCCTCCAAGCTCTTCTTTTTGCAACAAGCCGCTTGTTTGGTGGAAGAGGATTGTAAATATTGGCAGTTGGTCCGCGGGATCGCTTCTCCTTGCCGAACTTAGCATGCTCCAGGCGGATGTCCGTGACCCTGCGGGGAATCACTTTCCTGGCTCTTGGCACGTTCCACTTGCACAGCCTTGAGGTTGGCGAGTCAGGCTCTTCACGTAAACCTAGGCGGACAAACTCCTCCAGAGCATAAAGAAGTGCTGGGACGTGGTTGCAGCATCCAGCAAGGCCAGCGGTGCAGACACAGTATGCCACATTCACTAGGCCATTCCTCTGCAAGCAGATCCGGACGTATGGCTGGGTTTTTTTTCATTGGAGGCAGTACTTTGCACCAAACATGGCAATGCGTGGCGCTATCCTCGCAGCTGTTGTACTCTATCTGCTGGACATGGCCGTCCTTGAAAAAACTAGAAACTATCTACAAGTTGCTGACAATCTTAAGCGTTGATTTGTTTGTGGCTTTCAAGACAATATATTCCAGACATCTGTTGGACCATTTCGTAAAATTCAGCTTGACAAAAACACTGAGACGGATGATAGTAATGATTAGGTATGCAACCATTGATGATAGCAGTTATCGAACAAGCCCGCTGTGGCAAATTGATATTCACTGTCTTCTTCTTCCCTTGCTTCCCTTGTTATCATCATCCATGCTTACAGTAGGAGCCAAGACTCGTAACTCGAGCATGTTATCATTGTGATGAGAGGCACACTGCTCATCTAGATTATTGTTGTTTCAAAAGCGAATGATGGAAAGAGTTCCAAGAAAATTCCCAGCACACAGTCACTGTCAACTTTGATGATAGTAGAGAGTGGAGACAGCTAAGGCATAATGAAAGTAGGCAAAAACACAGCTATAGCATGCATAAGCTGACCTTGTGGCACGGAAGCGCAAGTTCAGACATGGTAGACCAGCATGACTGTGCTATACGAGAACATACATATTTTGGAAAGAGATAAACCGTTTTGATAGGAAAGAAAACCTTTTTTATCACTACACTCAGCACTGGTTGTGCACCCGAAGCTTGAGCAGAGTTACATGACCAGCTTTGTCTGCACCAAGCTCTTCGTTAAGCTCCAGGGCTGGGTAATGCCGGTCAAAGAATGAGCTGAAGTAATCAGCTGCATATGCAACTGGAACAGCTGCAAACAATGCACCAGCTGAACCATGCGAGTGGCTATCAAACAACATGACATGTGTGCCATCACTAGAAACTACCACGTGGCAAATCTGAATCGATATCACCCTGTGCCTTAGCATTCTCTTCGCTCTCCGTGTCCATCGCCAAGACGGCAAAAGTGTTGCACCAATGGAGCATCAAGAGTGATACCCTGTCTCTCAAACCCGGGCTTTAATTTTTAGAAAAGGTCTATGCACGCAGGATCCAACAATCAAGCACCAGGGTCACCATAACAATAATAATTATGAACATCTAACGATCAAGCATCAATGCTAATGTCAGTATAACGAGATAAAACAATCCAGCACTGTGTCAACGTATGGCAGCATGCTCGTCTTCTCCTTACCAACCAACCCAGCCCCCTGTGATTACTGACCATGATGACTACCCTGGTTTAGTAGAGGGTTGAGTCAGAAACACGTGATGCACGACTGAACAAGGCTTAGTGCTTTATTGAAATTTACAAACCAACACCAACGAAATTTACTAACCACCCCCAACAGAACATGAGAATGCTGAAGAATGGTGGTCCAGGACACAGAACAAGCTGCAGCAACCCAAGGGGTAAAGATCAACATCATATTCAACCTAAACTGTTGAAAGGGAGCTGCGCCTAACTGCAGAATTTAGACCTGTCACGCATATCTTTCTCAGTCCTATCATTCCAACGAAGAGTGATCGTGGAGAGACCAACAGAAAGCTCCCCATCTTCCTCTCCAGCGATGAGGTAGATATTGCCCTTTTTAAGTTTAAGGCAACTGCAGGGGCGAGGAAAAGCGCCAACGTCCGTACGGACAAGGGAGACGGGCTTGTTGACGGTGAGCGGGATTCGGCCTACCCGGAAGACAGTGATTACTTCCACCATTACATGGGAGTCATTGATTTTGGTCACGTTCCCCGATATAGCTAGATAGAGGAAGGAAATAGAGAAACACTGTAAGGATGGGTTTTCTGAAACCTAAGATTTTCCTGGGGGCATCCCCCATCCAAGGCTATGCACAAGACTGGTTAAGGTGTGCAGATAGTGCATCCGCTGTCCAAGGCTGTGCATAGAAGACTGGCAGTGACTGTCACTGCCATTTGTTGGTCACAAGGGCTTGAACAAGCGTTGTTGGGAACTTGGTCAGTGTGGAGCAAAATTGCAAACCATAGCCATCAAGACTCACCAAAGGGCTTTCCACAGAGGGCCATCATCTTGGCCCTACGCTTCATCGACTCAGTGGAGCAGTTCTGGCAGACATCAGGCCGCTGCGCCATTCCCGAAGGCCCTCCGAGAGGAGGAGGGCCAACGCGACGCCGCTCATTCCCGACAAGAACACTGTCAACGACGGTGTCTGGAAGAGACCAGGTAAAGAGCAACCCTTAATTTACAATTCAAGACGCCAACAAAGTCTGACACCGTCGTTTGGAAGTGAAACCAGAAGGTCAGCTTACCGATGCTAGGCTGTAGGGTGGGATTGGACTTTGTGAGCCTTCGTCCCTCTTGAGCGTGGTATAGGGCTGAGCAGAAGGAGAGAACAAGATCATCAGGTCAGGCATGGCCCACTTGACTAAAGGCTGGTCCACATCTTTGTCGAGTGATTTTTTTCTCTAGTCGTGTCTTTGTTTGTCTTCCCAATGGTTTGGCTCATTTCAACTTTTACTTTTGTGTGCCTGTTACTTGTTGGCTTCCATGGTCTTACTCATTTCGTTATGGCAATGATGACTTCACTAGGGACTGTTCCAGGTAATGATGCCTATTGTAAGCCCATGGCTTGAAATCTCAATTCCTTCAAACAGACAAGAGGTAGAAAATATTAAACTTACAATCACCGCACGGACAAACGATACATCGTTCTTTTTGAACTTCTTTCCTTTCCACTTTGTTTGAGGTATAGTGACATTGTTCAACTGTAACAGCCGTTCCCTCGCCGCACGATACCCTGCACAGCCGAATGGGATTGCGGCAGCGGGACCGTGAAGGATCATTGAGTCCACTGGAGTGTGTGTGTTTGTGTGTTTGCGTGTTTGTGTGTGTGTGTGTGTGCGTGTGTGCGTGTGTGTATTTCTTTGCCACGCCATCCATGTTTGGCTGAATACCTTTCGAGTAGGGTTGGATAAATGCATGGTCTTTCCGACCTAGGCTACACTGCACCAGTGACAGGTCATTCAAGCATTTCTGATGGAACCTCGCCGGTCATCCCCAACAAGAACCCTGTCAGCGGCCTTGTCTGGAAAAACCAGATAAAAAGCAATATTTATCTTACATGACAAGAAAGTCAGCTTGTCAGGTGGTGATGAGAAGGATGACTTTACTCAATGCTCCTTTCTTCTCTGGCACTGGGTAACCCAAAAGCTCCATTCGTAACACTCCTGCTGTAACAAACTCCAATTTGTAGGAAACTGCACTGCACGGCGGCAGACTCCTACGGTAACAATGCTACTATGGTAACAATGCTCCCCTCACGACACGGCACACTGCAGGGCCAAGTGTTAACGGGCAGCCATACACATTTTGGTTTGACAAGATGGTGGGCTTCCATATAGAAAGCTCTAATTGTGGAGGGCGGGTGCAAGTGTCATCTGTCTTCTGCTAGGTGCTTCTGCACTAAATTTAGCCATAACTTGCTGATTTTAAGACCACTGTCCTGTTTCATGGAGCCTCCTATCTTTCGGTTCTCCAATCTTTTTATGGTCAAGGCTTCCTTGACTCTCCTCTTCGCGGTGCTTGTCTCTTTTTCCACTATGATGAACCAGGACCGCAGGTGATCCAGATAAGGTTGACTTTACTCAATGGTCCTTTCTTCTCTGCCACCACTGGTTAACCCAGAAACTCCATTTGTGACAAACTTCGTCAACACACCCCTGCTGTAGCAAACTCAGGGTTCGTACAGTTTCCCCAAATGAAAATTCCATACCTTTTCCAAACATTTTTCCAGACCTGCTACAGATTTTCCAAACCTCGTTTTCCCTAAGATAGGGGTGACCTATTAACACTGATCTATCTGATATGCATGCTTGATAAACAGAAGATCGAGAAACGACCGAGAATAGACTCAATAGAGAAAGTAGAGCATCTGCAAAAGAAAAGATCGAAAGTTAAGAGCTTTCCAAAACTTTGAGCTTCTCGTTGAGCGATTCCTCGACAGGTTGGTCTTCTCCTGAGTGCTGAGATTGAAGAACGGGACTGGAAGGAAAAATAGCAGCCCTGTTATTTCAACGAAGAAGGTAGCAGGTCCAGGTTTGGCAATGGAAAAGCATAGTGCAGACATTGAAAAATGTACGCACGTACGGCTGGAGTATTTGATGTACGGCTTGAAAATTGAGTTCAGCATGAGTTTTCGCGCCATGTCCCCAAGTACAGGCCTAGTACAGTGCCATGGTTTTCAACGCGATCGCACTTTCGCGGGCCTTGACCATACGCGCATGTGGGCGTAACATCTCTACTTTCGATTTTGGGATTCGGCCAAGATTCAATCCATCGCGAGTCCTCAGCCGGCCCAGCATGCTTCGAAGTGTTGATGAATCCTTTTACTTAGGATTGGTGAGCCGTGTCTCTGAAACAAAAATAAACAAAAGCCCACTTTCCTACGATTTCTAAAGCAGACTGGCTCAGGGCTGCGCTGATTGCTCACTGCAGGGTATCCAAAACCCTGACCTGGAACTGCTCGCCCAGTTTCCATACATTGGTTTCCAAACATCACACGCTTCTTTGGCACTTTTTCCATACTTCCAGGTCTGGAAAGCAAAAAATATATATTTCTATACTTTTTCCAAACTTTCCAAAATCCCTACGAACCATTAAAGGCTGGTCCACGTCTTTGTCGAGTGAATCTTTTCTCAAGTTGTGTCTTCGCTTGTCTTCCCAACGGTTTGGCTAATTTCAGTCTTTGTTTTCGTGTGTCTTTCCCTTGTCGGCCTTTATTGTAATAGAAGTCTTACTCATTTCGTCATGGGAATGATGACTTCACTAGCGGCTGTTCCAGGTAATGATGCCTATCGTAAGCCCATGGCTTGAAATCTCATTTCCTTCAAACAGACAAGAGGTAGAGAATACTAAACTTACTACCAGGGCACGGACTTAAGATGCACGGTATTTGAAAGACGCTGAAGTTACGCGATCCGCCTCCAGTGCATCTTCGGATTTCAGTACGAGTCCCCTCGCCGCACGTTGCACTGCACGGCCCTGAGCGACTTGTGCAGGTGTCTTTCCTGGTATTATTGGCGATTTCCTCTCCAGAATGCGCCTCACCTGATGGAAGAGAATGAAAGAGCCAAGTGAACAAGAAGTACGTGGCTCCAACTTTAGTAGTCTCCAAAACTCAGTACGGTCGAAAATGTAGAACAACAGCGCGTCACGAAACACGCACACATACGTCCAGGGTTGAGTATGGAGGAGAGCCTGTCATTTTTTGACACACACGCCACTTTGAGAGAAATTAACATTAAAGCTCATGGGTTGGAAATCGTTCTGCGTACATGGACGACGAAGAATGTGTTCATTATGTAAAACGACTCTCCGCTTAACTTTACTGAGACAATCACAGAGGGCTAACTAAGAACGAGCATTGCCAGGGGTTGGACTTTCTGAGCGCGGCAAGAGGAAAAACAAACATGACTTCTAGGACATGACTTTGAGGTTATGTGCTGGAAATATTATATTGAAGACGCTTTCTTTGAATCTTAAAGCTGGAAATCTCAAACTGAAGTTTTGATTGGCAAAAGAGAGGACTGGCATGCTTGTTGCATGCGGAAATGAATCCTTGGAGCGCAGCCTAAACGTTCTCCACCGTGTCACGTTAAGACTGACCACCAACCGGATAGCCACAAACTGCACGGCTGCTAATAAACATATATACCGCAAGTGAAGCGACAAAGAGCAAGGAAAGCGACTTACTTCCAAGAAGACAGGCAACAAGACACAACATCGTAAAGTTGATGGCCGCCATTGCGAGTGTTCTGGGAAAGGAAAGAGCAGAAAGGTGGGTTTTGGGCGTCGCAAGGTGAAAACAAGAAAAATCCTGGAAACCGCAAAAATTTAGAAAAAAATAAAATTTGACTACACATTGTTTAAAATTCTCCCGGAAGTCACAAACTGTGGGTGGTGGCAAGACGTTCCGGATTGCCCCTGGCTTCATCAAATAAAATTTGAATGTGCTTTGAAATCTGCACATGTAAAGGAACGGAGCTCGAGAAGAAGAGATTGACATGTAAAGGAACGGAGTTCGAGAAGAAGAGATTGAATGCGAAAGTGGGGAACTCAGCACAAGGTTTCAATCGAGAATCATCAGTCTTACCTCGTGGCTGAGAATCTTACAGGAGATGAGAAGCGTTGTTTAAAGCCTTCACACTAAAATTGCTGCCATGAAGAAGAGAGAACAGGCCGAAAAGGAAGAGAGACGAGAGAAAGGTCAAACATTCGTCAAACGAAGAGGGAAGAGAACGATGACTTCTACTCCCCAGTCTTCTCTTTGAAGAAGACAAGGTGTGGCATAGCGAGGATCGTAGCTAGTCGGAGTGGAATAATCTTAGTCGGCTTAGGAACCGGAGACATAGTCTTACCTGACAATCCACAGGACGCAGAGAAAATGAGGGAAACAAAGAAGACGCTGACGGGTTTGACATCTTTCACTGATCGACCTCCTTTTATGGACGAGCTTTTAGATGCAATGCCGCGGACTGCACCGGACCCGCCGTCGGCGATTGATGTACAAGAAGTATGGTACACTCGAGTTGTAAGTCGTAAACTGCTTTGATCTTACATCTTACATCGCCTCGACTTCATGATCCGATCTGTCGGGACTTGTTGCTTCAGGACAGGTCGTGTTTAGCCGTCGGGCCCGTTCTCCCTCTCCCTCTCTCTCTCTCTCTCTCTCTCTCTCTCTCTCTCTCTCTCTCTCTCTCTCTCTCTCTCTCTCTCT
>JAOWAR010151721.1:0-11233 GCA_028571005.1 Clathrina lutea
GTCATGTCAAAGATTGATCTGCAAAAGAATCTCATCATTTCAAGTGGCAGCCATTTGGTGGCGTTTTCGTCAGGACTGAAGGTCGTCTTCAGAGACATTCTTCTGAAGGCACACAAGTACTGCATTGACCACCTTGGAAACAGTTCGGTCAGTCAACGAGACATACAGCGTGTATTCT
Source organism: Clathrina lutea (assembly GCA_028571005.1). Classification (NCBI taxonomy): domain Eukaryota; kingdom Metazoa; phylum Porifera; class Calcarea; order Clathrinida; family Clathrinidae; genus Clathrina; species Clathrina lutea. The sequence continues at coordinate 179 of JAOWAR010151721.1, forward strand.
TGCTCATCCCTTTCTTCTGGCATGTTGATGAGTACAGTAAAGAAATACAGCTGAACCATGCTCGCATGCGTTCTGATGAAGCCGGTGCGGACTTTGAAGAAAGAGAGTTGTCTTCTGATGTAGATTGGCTCCTGCGCAAATGCATATATTTGGCTATTGCTGTTGTCTACTACTTCAGGCTTCCCATGAAGGCAGAGTCGGATGGGGCGTGCCGTGAGGATTTTGAGAGAGAGTTGTCTGCCCTGACAGACTGTGACGAGAATTTAGATGGAGATTGGGTGTCCGTTACAACAAGCTCTTTTTGCAATACTGTGGTGACTGCCATTAATCAGTTTGTTACAAAAGAGCATTTCTTGATGCCTGAAGGTGTGGCTCTCACCATGGCTTTGAAGGAAAACATTTTCTCTTCTGTGGCAGCTATTCAGCAATGTATTCCTTTAGGGATTGTTGGACAACCGGGATCATCAAAGACCTTGAGCTTCCACATTGTGCGTGACAATTTGCGTGGTCAGCATTCGGTGAAGGAGTTCTGCCGCCAGTTTGTCGCAATTGACCCTCATTTCTACCAATGCTCGGAGCAATCCACTTCAGCTGAAATTCAGAACGTGTTTGAGCAGGCAATCAATCGCCAGGAGCACTACAACAAGCAGAGCATGCAAGCAAGGAGTGAGCGAATAGATTGTGGTGAGGAGCAATCTACTTCCCAAGAGGAAGGCATCCAAGACCAGTCTGCACAGCATCCAAGACCTTCAATACTAAGTACACGCTGTGTGGTGTTTCTAGATGAGGCTGGTCTCCCAACCGAAGACAAGAGCAAAATGGTACTGAAGGTTCTTCATCCCTACTTGGACGAACGAAAAGTGGCCTTCATCGCTTTGTCCAACCACTGCTTTGACGCGGCCAACGCCAACAGGATGATCACTGTTCAACGATCTCAAGCTCAGCAAGAGGACTTAGAGGTCTTGGCTCTTGGCTGCGTGGGCATGCGGGAAGAAAATTTTATTCCCAAGGTCCGTAGGTACATCCAAGGCATCTGTGAGGGCTATTTGAAGGTGAAAAACAACCATGCCTTCAGCAAGATGTTTCATCACCGAGATCTGATCTACCTGCTCAGGCACCTTCGTCGCTATCAGCTTCAGGGTGAAAGTGAGAACCTCCGACCACATGATTCAGTTTTTCTCAGAGCGTTGGAGGAAAACTTTGGCGGGCTTGATGAAGAGAGATTCAAGAAGCTGGCGCAAATATTCTTCCACACAGTTCATTCACATGTATTCGACTTTCCAGAGAGCCCACCTGAGCATCTTCTTCGCCCAGTTCCAATCATTTTGGAAAGTCTGATGGCCCAGTCTCATGGTGGCCAGACCTTGAGAGGTGCAAGTAAGCCTTTTTCAACTGGAGATTCTCTTGCACCACGGTTCAAACTGATCATTGATCCAACCAGTGATCACAGCTCTGTAGACATCATGATGCACCTCGGCCTGCTGAATCCACAAACCACTCAAATATTTCACATGAGTGACATGCAGGGTGACCGTGGCAACCTTCACAGTGCTGAGATTCTAGCGAGGATTCGGCAGTCGCTTGAACGACCGCAGACCATTGTCCTGGTCAACACACAGCGCATCCATGGTAGCCTGTACGAGCTGCTTAACCAGACGTTCCGAGTCATCCAAAGCCGCAATGGAAGGCAAATCTACGTCAATATAGCTGTCGGAGCCACAACGTATCCTTGTCGTGTTGATCCTGGTTTTCAGTGCATAATGATAATGAAGGAGGAGGCAGTGAAGTCAGCACCGACACCTTTCCTCAGCCGCTTTTCAAAGTTTCTCCTCAAGCCTATCGATGCTTTCCTTTTCGCTATCCACAAGGTTACACAGAGAGAGCAGGAACAGGTTATTCAGCTGCAAGCAGCATGCGAAAGGTTCCTTAACCACATGGGCCAAAGAAATTTTCTTGGCTATCACAAAGGCAAGAGTCTGTCTTGCTTGTTGCTGTCACACCTCACCAGCGCAGCAACCACAAGTGGGCAGAGTAGCCGCTTCATGCCATTCACTACACTAAGCAAGCCTATTCAAGACCTTGCTTCCGCTGACACCAGCAGTGAGCTGCAACTGGCAGTTCGAGCTGTTTGTGCACGATTGCTCCAGCTGGTGCCTCCGGAGTATTTCGTCTTGAAACTGAAGTCTCTGGCCAGTCCCATCGCCTACCACAGTATCTACTTCAATGTACAGGAGCACTTCAGCATGAGCTCGATTATCACTCTCCTATGCCAGACCAGAGGGAGCACACCGTCGGCATCAGTTCTTGCAGTCAACAAGTTTCTGATCTACACCCACTCCTCTCTTGCCATCTCTCGAATGGCCAACCGAACAGAGGGCTTATTTGGGGCAGAAGTTGCACAACTCCTGTGCGTCGCAGACATGTCACGTTTCCGCAAGTGCATGGAAATCGAAAAGTACCTGGAAGACTTTATCAACTCTGGCAGAGCTTGTGCCATGTTTCTGGTGGACGGGTCTCGGGGTCGAGCTTCAGCCCAGGAAACATCCCTCTTGCGCTACTTGATAGACAAAGCTGAAGATAAACGTCACTACTGCCATGGGCAAGACAACAAGATTTTTATCATCATGCACCACTGCCCGCTGTACCTGGCCCGCTCCAAGCATAGTAGCCCAGCAGCGTTCATGCGTGGCTGGGATTCATTCTTCGTTGACCTCCCCAGTACTGTGGACGTGCCTCCCATCAATGTGAAAAGCCTTACGAAGGCATGCGTCTTGCAGGGCTCATCAAGTGACGTAGGAGACTCGGAAACCAGCCAGTTCAAGCTCTCAATTGACGAAGGTCTGGCTCGAAGCAAGGATGAGTTGGCAGTTCACTTTGTTTCTAGCTTGCAACCAAGCACTGTTCCTGCTGAGCTGGTGGGCCAACTGGAACCATCTCAGCTAAGGCCATTGTACTCAAAGCCTGACTCCATCAACCATAATGCTCAGTGTGTGGCCATTGTTGTTCATGCATTGGAGAAGCTGCCTTCCATTCTGCGTCTTGTCAGCAAACGCCTCTTGGATTGCTTCACCTCACAACACTCGTTCAACCTCCTCCAGGAAGTTGCTGGGCAGGTTGTACGACAAGAGGTTTTCTTCAGCTTTGCTGATGTCATTGAAATGCACATCCGTTCTGAGCTGTATGACATTTTCCAGCAAGTGATGTTGACTATCTGCAATGACTTTGGCTTGGCCAAGGTTTTGACCAATGGGTACACTGATGACGAAATGGATTCTTTGCTCAGTGTCATACCACGCCTTTCTCTTCGTGACAAGAACAACTACGCCAAGGGAATTTGTTCCATCACTTGCCTGGATGCTAGCCCGAAGACACCACTCTTCCACCTCCTGAAACGTCGTATAGACAGGATTGTGAAGACAGGGATAATGGATGGGCGTGATGCACAGCAGAAGCTTCACCATCAGGTCATGCAGGATGATGCCTTGCGTGCTGTGACATCACATCCAAACCTCGCCAAGTCTTATGTCACAGACTTGATTGTCAATGTTTGCAATTGGCACAAGGAAGAAGCTTGCTCTGTCAGAATTGCTGAGCAGTATGCCCTGCAGACTTTTGCTGATCAAGATGATGAGGGCAGCGACCTCTTATCTCGAATCCATTTCATTCTCAACAGAGACAGCAACAAGATCATGATGCTTCTGTATGGCTCAAAGGCCCTTCTCCATCTCCTTGGTGAAGATGCTCTTGACCAAGCGGAATTCCGAAATGAAAGTGGCTTGGATGAGTTTATTGAGAAGTTTGCTGAGCTCCTGTTCAAGAGCCTCTGGGACAATTTGAAGAGCATTAGAGGCAGACTAAGTTCCCAGTCTTCTGAGGGCTGGGAGAGCTGTGTTGATCAGTGGAGACAAGGCTATAGCTACATTACTGAGTTCTTCCAGCCTGAACGTAGTTTAGGAGAAATACAAGATGCGCTTCAAAGAGTTTACATTGAGTTTCAAACAAAGTTGCGTGTGATGTCTGCGGCCCACACTCTTTTTAGCTGCCATGACATGACAAAGCAACTGAGCACGGTCGAGGCATTTCTGGATGTGATCTGGCGCCTGGAACAGTGCGAAGAGCAGTCTCTCCCCACCATGGTAACTAAAATCATCGCAGCTCTGCCGCAGACAGCTAGCCAAGATTTCTGCAGTGCCTTACATCTTCAGCTTCTGCTTTGGCTGGCAAACACTCTTCATAAGTCAAGTATGAATGGCGCTTTTCGCGAGAATGACACTCTGCGCTTTCTCCTGAAGGTGGTGAACAACAAAGCTGACATGTTGAAGCTTCCCCATCATGTCGCTGTACAGCTGTTTCAAGTCATGGCCAACAGGCTCTTGCCAAAGTCAGTTCAGCGTTGCAGCCTGCCGGTGGACAGTCTTCAAATATGGCAAGATTTTGTGCGTACAACAGTGAACAAAGAACTCACCCGGTGCCATCGTGGTGCAGACTTGTCTGTTCGCCCTGATGGATATTGGCCCCAGCTGTATGTTCCAATAGACTTTCCTGACTCTGTACCACATCCAGACATACAGCAACTGCATGAGGTGTTGACTTCTCAGCTTGCTCACGCTTATTTCAAATTCGTCTGCAAGCACCAGTCCAAAAAGCGGGGCCTGGCTTCTCTTGTGTCTGATGCTAGTCTTCACACTCGAGCAAGGATACAGCGCAAACAGCCAGCTGACATAATTCAAAAAGCTGCTTTTATTCGAGTTGCCTTGGATCACGCTGCAGCAGAAATATCGAAAATTGGGACAGATGAATCACAAGAGATTCAAGAAGATATCCTTCAGGCATTGCGGGACCTAAAGCAGCATCTGGTACCAGTGGGAGACTGGCCACATTTCCGCCATTACTTCGTTTCTCGTTTAGCTCTGAAGAAAGGTGTATTTTCTTCTCTTGCAGTTCTCGAGGGGCTGAGAGTTCCTTGGATAGATAAAGTGAGCGAAGCTTTCGTGGAGCTTCAAAAGGCACAGCAGAATATTCAGCAGTTGAAGCCAACCTTCTCATTCTGTCTTCCACTGCTTCCTCATTCAGAGAGTGATGGCTTTCAGGAAGCTCATTGCGCCTACCAAGAGTTCAGTGAGATGTTTGATGCAAGTGTGAGTGGAGGTGACAACTTTGAGCAAGTGTTGGAGTGGTGCTCACAGAAACGGATCGATAATGCAGAGATTTTTCCAAATCTTTCCACGGGTGGATGCATCAACATGTTCTGGCTGCTGAAGGTCTACCAAGACTACTTTACAAAAAACAGCCTGGAAGGTCTGTGCGCACTGCCTGCAGTTATTGAAAGGGAGGAGCCACTCTTGTGGAAGTCACTGCAGCTCTTGCTTCGACGGCCACAAGTGGACACGGAGGACGTTCAGCTAATGTTTGATCCTGACGGATGCACTGTGGAGCTCAAATTTGCACGTGACATACTCATCTACACTCTGGCTGCTGTTCTTGCTATCGGAGAGCGAGGCAACCATCTTACAACTTGCCTGCTTCGGCCCACTGATCTGCATAAAACATATCTTCTGGGGGCAGTTGGCTACAGTGGTCCGATTAACCCACGCGAAGGAGGTGTCCGTATTGACTGCTGTTTTCAGTTTGAAGCAGATGGAACACCAACACGTGCCCCACGGTCAGACTTGCCTTTTGCGCCAATTTCCTATCACCTGAACGGTTTGAATGTCTTCTGCTGTTTGTATCTTCACGCGCTCCTTTTTCCTGACACAGCAGGTCAAGCGCTGGAAAGCGTTCTCTCAAAAGACTATGTTGAAGCCGAGGTTCCACGCGGCACTTTCCTCCAGAGGGCAACACAGTTCTGCCTGCACCGCGTGGTCATGCTCCAAAGACATGTACACAATGACGACCCTCGCCTCTCACCACAAACTTCTGTCTTATTGGTGGTGAGATCTCTGGAGAGAATGCTGCAGCTGTATGGACTTGGCCAGGCAGAAGCCTTCCAGCCTGTGTACAGTCATGAAAGCAGGCGCTCTGCAGAGAGCCTGTTCCAGCTGCGTGTGGTTGAAGAGGCAAAAAAACAGGTATTCCAGGCCATTCAGGCTTCTCCCAGAGATCAGGCTTCTGAGACGCAGAGCTATACCATTGAGAAGTTCTTCCACTCAGGAGACTGTGCTCTTACCATGTATGACTTTCAAGTAGCCTTGGCCAATCTCAAGGCAGAGCGTGAAGGTGCCTTTCCTGTGCTGACCGAGATGATTGCCTCAGTCAATACATTCCGTGCTCTTCCTCTTGCGAGCAACGTTGCATGGTTGTATGTGTGTCTTCACCAGTGGCTGTCCCATCTTTTAAAAGAAGAGGATGTACATGATATGTCCATTGCTGGTGCAATTGAAGCTTTGCGTTCCTCGGATACCTTGCGCAGACGAAAAGAAGTGATGCCTACCATTGCTAAACAAGGCTTGGAGAGCTTCAATAAGTTTCACCAGCTGAACAGAGGCTTTCTTCACCCTGGACCCTGCAGCAATCAAGCTCAGTTTTTTGCACTGTCTGAGGACAGTCCTCTGTCTTATGTCATCAGTCAGCAAGCAGAAGAAGACGGCGACATTCTGTTCAGGGCTGTCAAGGAGATAATGCGGCACCAGAATGTGTTTCTGGAGAAGTGTGCAAATATCAAGCAGTCGATATGTGAACCTGTCCTAACGCACTCTCTGTGCCCATGTGATTTTGAAAATTCTGTCCTGGCGCACGCTTTGCGCTCGTGTGACTTTGAAAATTCCATCTCCATGCTGCACACAATCAGCCACGGAGGGTCTGGAATTCTTCAGCTGACAGAAGACCAGGTTGAGGAAGTAGCTCTCTTGTGTGGGCAACTGGTTCAAAGCGACAATGAACAGAAGCCCGTTTTTGACATGGCCAGCATTGAGCAGATGCTCATCCAAGAATCTATCGCAAAGGCCAGAATCATCGGCTTGGATGGCCTGCGTATGCAGTTCTACCTCAAGGAAGAGGCAGGGTCCCGAGAGCTGTTTTCTCTTGGTACTCTGGCCAAAGATTTGCCCGAGCATTTTAAAGATGCCCTTCCACTAAGGGTGGAGGCAGAGGTTAAGCAGCAGCTGCGAGGACAGCACTACCAGGAATCGCTGAAGGCTCTTGACAACATTGTCTTGGCGTCTAATGTGATAAAGGACATTCTTGGGCAATCAACTCCTAACAATTACCTTCAGTTAGCAGAGCAGTCGTTCAGCCACTTCTGGCAAGAGCATCACCTACCTGATTTCAGCCTCGGGCTCGTCAATGTGGCAGGTGTGGAGGTGAAGCATGTCACCACACTGTACACCCTTTGCCACAATCACATCATGAACCATGAGTTCTTGTATCGAACTATACCTCATCTCCTTCGTCAAGAAATGGACGGGCGACTGCGGCAGGAAGTAAAGAAGCGTTTAGACCAGCACCTTGCCACCCATCAGACATTGCAAGAGGCAGACTTGGTGGAGCTGGCTGACGATGCCCTTAGTGTGCTCCAGGAATCCGTTCCTCGCATGCAGACACTGCCCGATCAGTCTTTGACGAAAATCCTGACTGAGCTGATGTTCTTGAGTGGTGAGAATGACAGCAAAGAGATTTTGAAAGTTTTGCCGGAAGAAGTGTGCGGACACCACTTGAAGGACGTCATGGTGCTTGTTGTTGCGTACGGAAGAGAAGCACGCACCAAGCAATTCTCACGGCAAGTTGAGCGGCAGCAATGGCATGAGCTGGTTGACAGTGACCAGCAGCAGTCTGCTCTACCAGCTGCTTGGCTGCAACCACCAGACGAGCCGTCTGATTTTGACTACGACATCTTCGAAGGGCTGAGCAGTGTTGCAATGGTTTCAATGGCTGACGAAGAGTATGGGACCGTACATGGGCCTCACCAGCCAGCAGGAATTGCAGGCAGTCAAAGAGCTGCCACGATCCCGGATTCTGACAGTGATTCAACTCTCAGCAGCTTAGAAATTCTGAGCCTTCATGACGCAGCTGAACAAAATCAGGCTGGAACTCCTCGTGCTGTTCAACAAGCTCAAACAATGATGCGCGCACTTCACCCACAACTAGAACAAAACGAAAATTTGACGGAGGGAGCCATCGGAATCATCCAAGACGCAGGTTACACGCAAGTTGACATTGACCAGCAGCTGCCGTCCTCTTCGCCACAGTATGTGAGACTTCACGGTGAAGAGTTTTCTTCGCCATCACACCAAAATTCTCTGCTGTCTCAGCGACAAGTGACAATGATTGCATCACCTGGTGGAGACTCTGCTCAGTCAAGCACCGCTTCTGTTGATCCTCACACACTTATTTCACAAATGTCACCTTCTCACAAGCCATCATCACTGCCTTCATCACTTTACGCAAGGATTCAAAGTGATGAGCTTTCTTTGCAACCCAGAGCGTCATCTTTGCCTTCTCAGACGCAGCTGACAGTGGCAGCATCAACAGACGCTCTGACAATATTGGCGAGGACTGCCCCTGTCGGACCTCGCGCACTTCCTCCATCACCTCCACCTCCTACCAAGCCAACATCACTGGCCTTGGACAAAGACCAAGCACCATTCACCCTTGACACACCTTTGTTTGCTGCAACAAGTACGGCAGCAAGTGGTGGCCCTCAATTGCCAAGTGAAGTACAACAATTTCATGGCACCAGCGGCTCTGTGACTGGCACTGTAGAAAAGTTAACATTTCCCATGGCAACTGGCAGACAGTCATCTTCCTTTGGTTCATCTAAAATGACTACGGAACAGCAACTGCCTTGGACAACAGCAAAACAACAATACTCGCAAGGAGATGCATTTCTCTCTCCTCAAAATGGAGATGCCCCCAAAATACTAGCAGTGCCTGACCCTGGGGATGGCAGCAGCAGCAGCAGCAGCAGCAGCAGCAGCAGCAGCAGCAGCAGCAGCAGCAGCAGCAGCAGCAGCAGCAGCAGCAGTAGCAGCAGCAGCAGCAGCAGCAGCAGCGGCAGAAGCAGCAACAGCAGCAGCCGTTCAACTGATATAGATGTGCTGGACAACAACAAGAAAGTTCTTGCCAGCTACTTGATAAACAAAGCTGCACTTGACCAGCATTCCTGCGGTGAAACCACTTTGAAGATTGGCAAACCACTTCTGACCTCACCCGTGACAAACATCGTGCCTGCAGCCAGTCACTCCAAACCTGTGCGCCGCCAACTATTTTTCCAGGAGGCAGACCCCAAGACTGTGCCTACATTCCGGGAGAAGATGAAGAAACAGGGTATGACTAAGTTTCATCTTGAAGCTGACAGCTTTGAAGTTGCTTCTGATCTGGGCTACATTCTAGACGAAAGCGAAGACTTGTCAGCTGATTCCCCTCCGGTGAAAATGCGCTTTATGGAAAACAAGGACATCATCACGGTGCATGTTGTTGAACACGAAGAAGAAACAGAACAAGGGAAGCCGCCGATCTCTGCGAGATTTGCTAACTTCTCCACAGCTGGCTACATAGCCGAGGTGTGCCTGTTCTTGCTGAAGCATAGCCAGGCCGTGCCTGCTGTTCTGTATACTGAAGATGGACTAATTGCTGAGCAGGACTGCACATTAGCTTCTGTCGCTGGTAACTCGAGTGAGATAATTTTTCACTTATCCACAGGCAGCAAGTTGCGAACTGTGTCCTGCACAAACACGAAGAACATAGTTGGCCAAGCCAGACCAATCTTGATCAGCCACCTGCACCGACATCTTGCTCCAGCAGCACCTCATCCCAGCCATGGTTCCATGCAGCTGTGGCCACCACTGGGCTACGTTTCTTCCTTTGACCAGGAGCAGCTCCAGGTCTATGCCATCCCAATGGAGGATGTCTGCGATGTGGCAATTGTCTGCCACAAAGAAAAGTGGTACCTGCAACTGCACAAGTCTGTGCAAGTTGGTGATCTTCATACAGCTGCAGCGCAGCACTTCAATGTTTCGCTGGAGCACAGCGGCCTCTTCTTCATTGACCAGCAAGGGGCTTGGTTACCGTTGCTAGCCACCAGCAAGCTGTGGTATATGACGCACTGCAGTCAAGCGCAGCCTCACAAACTTGTTCTGCGTTGCTGGCATGCAGTGGACACTGTGACTGTGCGACTTGAGTCGCAAAGTCCTGAAGCTTCGCCGCAAGCATGTTCTATTCTTCTGCAAAACCAGGCTACGGCCACCTCTGTCATAGGCAACATAACTGAACAACAGAAATTATTGAGCCTAGAGGACTCAGCAGACATGTGCCTGGTGGACAACTCTGTGGATTGCGTACTGCAGCCCGGCAGTGAAGTGCCACATATATTGACTGGTCTTCTCCAGCCACCAGCACTGTCACTGGTTGCACGTGGTGGTCTACTGCATGTGAGCATTGCTCAGGATGGTGATGGCGTAACTGAACCGAGTCAACTGATGTCTGTCTTAGCCAGGCCTCGGGCAAGAGTAGGCCAACTTCTTCACCATCTTCAAAACCAGCTGCATTCACGAGGTTTGTTCGACCAGCGGCTACCTGTGTGCCTCTTTGCCAAAGATAAGATCGGATTGGGACCTTTAACAAGGCTTGGATCTATCACCAGGCACCTTGAGAAAGGCTTGCAACTGAATGCTCTGGCTTCTGACAAGCATTCAATGTGCTATTTCCAAGTAACTTTGCCTGACCAAACACAGGAAATGTTCTTCTTGCAGTCCACCACAGCAGTGAACCAGCTAGTGAAGTTCATCGCGGTGAACTGTCTGGATGTCATACCTGCCTGCTGCCAGTTGTCCTTCGAATTCCAAAATGAAGTGATCGTGTCGATGGCATCAGCCAACACAGCCGTCGAACTGAAGACTAAACTTGCAGGATTATTGCAAGCAGAAAATGGAGGCACAAATGAAATTCTGGGTACTTACCTCAAGCCTTTGACCTGCAAGGCACAAGTTGTAGAAGGTGAGCAAGTGGTGACCGTTCAAGTTTGTCTGCTTGGATCGAGTGAAGTGACAGTAGCAATGTCTTTACCACGGACTGCTTCAGCGGTTGAGCTGGTTCAAGCAGCTTCCGCTCAGCTGGGCATCC
>JAOWAR010151732.1:0-11232 GCA_028571005.1 Clathrina lutea
GCAAAAGAAAAGATGAGGGGGGGGTCTTTTTCTTTCCTCGGTGACCCCCACCCCCCCCTCCTCCCCCCCGGAGCTTCCCGCTTGCGGCAGGCTCAAGAAGCATAGGCCGTCAAATGTATACCACACCAAGACAGCTAAAACCATCACAGCGGTGAGCTTTGGCAAATACCAACGTTCTATGTCCCAGAGAAAAGAATCAACAAAGCATGAGGCAAGGAGCGAAATAATATTTTTCCATTTTTGTTTTCTTTTTGGCTGTGGCAATCAGACCGATTATAGCTAAAGGAAGCGCATGCGGAAGTCCTAGGAACGTACAACACCGGAGGAAGGCAACGTCCGTTCCTGTTGAGTTTGCAGTGACTGCACTGACTGGCCGGCACCCCTGCCACCTCTGATCTGTCACCATTGGCACTAGATCTACTGCAGTACTGAATGCTGTGCGACGATCCTACAATATCCTACAACATGTACAATGCCCTCTACTAGCCCGATTGATCGGTGGTTGGATAACACGCGCCGTAAAACCTTTCATGTCATTCATCGCCCTCCAGGCATGCAAAGATCCTCTCTTCCAAATAAAAAGGAGAAAGGCAGTCAATATGGGAAAGGGCCTGCTTGGCCCAAAACTTAGATCAACGGTGATAACTGAACAATTATTATCTTGAAGAAATGTCAGGCCCTGTCACGTGAGCGAGGGCAATCTATCGCCCGCAGAAGAAGCATACAGTACCTGCAGTATATCATATGCATACATGTACATGTACATCAGGAGCCTGCACTGGAACAGCTCAGCAGAAGACCGCACCGATTAGCATGATTAGCACACTTGCATAAGCCGACACTTGGCGACTGGTAGTTGCTTTCTTTCCGATCGATGTCCGAGGGAAAGAAGCGAGTGGTACTTTACCTTGCTTCGACGTTCTGCGAAATGGATGAGTAAGACCTGACCGACCAACCGAGATGGGTAAAATCTCCGAAGACGTGCTCTGTCGGTGCGCTTGGCAGGCTCTCAGTCGTACCAAGCGGCGGTTTTTGGTAGTGGTGGCTTTCTTTCTCGTCGCAGAGGTCGTCTTCTGCACCACCACAACGGACCTTCACGTCTATTCCATCCCAGACAAAATATCGAAGTTCGTCGCATTGTGGGAGCCCTGCTACCCGGACGATCAAAGCGAGAGACATGCTGCTTTGGTGCATCTTCTTCAATTTTTCCACCGTACAGCCAAACTCCTCAGCCTTCTTTACTGGGTTGAGAATGGTACCCTTTTGGGCTGTCTGCGGAACGGCAAGATTATCCCGTGGGATACGGACGCGGATGTGGCGGTTTTACGCCCGGATTTCGAAAAGGTTTTGCCCGCTTTCCGCCTCGCCCTTCGAGCCGCTGGTTACGAGTTAGAACACCAAGTCCATGTGGACAACGGGTGTCACTACTACATTTGGCCAAACCGACAACGTTGGCCCAACATTTTGGTCGATATCTACCTCAGCGAGCGCGAACGAAACAACTTGGGTCAATTCTTGGTGTCTCACTGCGGAGCTTCATCGCTCGTTCGAGCGAGCTTCCCTCCTTTTCCAGAGTACTTCCTTCAAAATACGAGCCTATGTCGGCTGGAGGGCGGGGACGTCAGAATTCCTCAAGACGCTTGGAACTTCCTACTGAGGTATCGTTACCCGACAGCAGACTATTTAGCTTTGCCGAGCAAGATCAGATGTTTCTTCACCTCCTTTCAGCTTCTGCTGGTCTTGTTCTCCATACTTCTTCTAAGTGTGGCGCCGTTGATTGCCATCGTTGTCTGGTGCTGTTCATATCTGTAAACGATGCTTGATATTATTATCTTTGGACAGTCCTCATGGTTCGGAAACTCAATTTACAAATCTTCCTGGTTTGTATTGTGTTATATATCACTAAGCGTGTAGTAACGTTCTTTGTTTACTGGTCGTGTTTTCCTGATATGTGACTGAACGTGTGCACTTCAGACCAAAACACATACGCCACAATTTTCTTTCATTAGCCTTCCCCTGTCAGCAGAGTATTTTATCATTGTTGTGGAGCTCAATGAATGGTGGAATTAAGGATATTTTTCCTATGCTTTCAAGCTTCTTCCTGCCACCTGTACATCTAATGACCAGGGCATTATACAGCCTCTGCTAGTACAGTCATCCAGGAGGTGAATAAAAACATGCCATTTGAATTTGAAAACCTTAAGATTGTTACGTCTCCGAGTGTCTTCCTTTTTCTATGGGTAGGTCTCTCACCCCCTCTGACCCTCCCTCCTTCTCTCAACTCTCTTTCTCTCTCTTTCTCTCTTTCCTTATCTCTCAATCACTCTGCCTAATTCTCACATTCTCATGCTCTCTGACACTTTCACACTGTGACGCACTCCCCTCTCTCTCTTACTCTCCCTCTCCTTATCTCTCTGTATGTCTCTTTCTCTCTCTCTCTTTTTCTCTCTCTCTCTATCTCTCTCTCTTTCTCTCTCTCTCTCTCTCTCTCTCTCTCTCTCTGAATGTCTTTCTCTCTCTCTGAACTGATGTTCTCTCTGCCTATGTGCGTGTGTCTTACCCTCTGCCTCTCTCTGTCTCTCTCTTTGTGTTTAATTTAACTCTCTCTCTCTATCTCTGTATATATCTCTCACCCACTCTCTCTCCGTCTCTCTCTCTCACACACTCTCTCCCTCTCCCTCTCTTTCTCTGTTTGTCTTTCTCTGTTTCTCTCTGCATTCTCTCTCTCTCTCTCTCTCTGTATCTCTGCTTTTCTCTTTCTCTCTTTTTCTTCCTGTCTTCCTGTCTGTTTGTTTCTGCCTCCAGGTTTCTATCTCCATGCCTATCTACCTATCCTTTAATTTCTCTGCTTATCTGAATGCCAGTAGCTGCCCATCCATAGCAATAATCTCATTTCGGGCCGTTTATTATTGCGAAGGGTTTAGGAAAGTCCTATCAACCTTTGCTTGTTTTAATTGCGAGCTTTTGTGTAGACTGGAAACAGCATTCAACTCTGGATGTGCAAAGACAATAGCTCCTACCCTAATTCCAACATGCCAGTCTTCAAAATGTCAAAAAGGTTTCAACTGTTTCGCCAACCATGCCATTGGCCTCATGCAAAAAAATACCAACATGGAGAACAGAAGACCGTCCAATATATGACCTGTGACTCATGATGGAGAAAAGTGACAAGGTGAGGAAGATCTCAGGCAGAGAAGTGAGAAGGACCGCAATTGAATATAATAGAGGTGATACCACACTAATGTGGAATAGAGCGTGACATTGTATAACAGGTGTAAAGCGCATTCAGGAAATAAAGTAAAACTATAGTACATCCAGCTGACTTTAGAGGACAGCGTACCAAATATGTCATCCTGCACCTTCACATCTGTTGATGTCTTGGGTAAATGTGGAATGTTTCTTGAATTAATGTCCCTTTCACGTCTCTTTTCTGATCAATGAGGGTGAAGATGGTCCTGTCGATTTTATGTGGCTTTGCTGGTAACATGAATGTACATTTATGTACTCAGTTGTTGCTGGATCGTCTTACGCTTGCAATTGGCCAAGAGGGATCGAGTTGCAGCACTCCGTTCACTCTACTCAAACTATAAGTAACAAAGGGCTGAGCTGCGTGCCATATACTCGGTGGTCTTCTGCTTTCTGTGTTCGGTAATCACTTATACGGATCAAATGCATGGTTGGCGAAAGCTTAAGCTGCAAACAGACTTGATGCTATGACAACTGCTGCGTTGGAACTAGATAGAAGATAATGCTGTGTCAGGATCCCTCACGAGTTGAAGACAATAGTGCCGTACATCTGGATGATGGCTGGCGGTGTAGTTAAAGCTGCATCACCAAAATGCTGCTCTCTATCTTCGTTTGGCCCGGGAAGGATGGCAGCAAGTTCCAGTTATGCGATTCAGCAGTTGAGCGACGAGAGTGATAGCGATAGCGGTAGTGATCACGAAAGCCTGGCTGCATTTCTTCTGCAGCCAGTTAAGCGATCTCATATCCAAAATTGAAAGAAAGAGGCAACAGGCCAAGCGAGGGGATAACAACCCTAAAACCGTTTCCGTGCTCAAGACAATTCTGGCCTTTCCCAAAGAGTTCTCTGAATATAGAGACGGCCAGTTGTTTTGTTGTAGCTGTTCTGAGTTCGTGTCTACCAACCTGACTCCTCTGACACCACATGTGCGTACGAAGAGGCACGATGTTGGAAAGACGAGGTGCGAAAGAAGCAAGGTGAAGGCACTTGGACTGGTGGACTGCTTGCGAAACCAAGACAAGGCTATGATAATAAAAATTTCAGTTTTTCAAGTTTCTTAGCTCGAACTATTCCATTCTGGTCCTTGTTATTGCTGTCGTCATCATCACTTGTGTGCAGTTGCTTTAGAACATGGGTCCCAAGCCTTGGACCCAAGGTTGATGTGAGATTTTGTGTAGAAAACTCCCGACATCGACTGAAGGACTTGAGCTTTAAATGGTGCGAAAAGTTTTAAACCGACTTTTAAAGCCTTTAAGTGAGCTTTAAACAGGGCAATGCTCAACATTGCTAAAAGCTTTCATATGACATTTTGGGACGTTTTTTTCCATCCAAGCCTAGACCGGTTTCCTATGAATGAACTCTGTATTCCTAAAGCCGATGCTAGTTTTAGAATGGCAGGGACGTTACAAATTCTGTATGTCATTCTCTGTGTTCTCGACCTGAATTTTTCATATCTACATTAAAGGGACACTGTCACGGGGACAACTGGGTACAAGGTTTTCTTTTTTTCTTTTTTTTTGAAGAAATTTGTCACAATGGCCACTTCTTTCCTTGTTTTCGATCTTGGCCATCTTTAGCCATCCGCCTCCGAATCTGGTGCAGATTGTTTTCCTTTGACTTGTGCAAAGTACTGGTGTTTTTCTTTTGAAAAAAAATTGAGTTTCGCGAAAATGTCTTGGTGATCGATGAAGCTGAGAGCCTTCTTGTATTCCTTTCGGTGTGTTCGTCTTCGCCAATGAGATGACCTTGGAAGCATCGAGGAGTTTGTCGACCCTGATAGATTCAGGAATACGGTGAATGGCTTTTTCGTCGCTATCAGTCAAAGATAAAGCATTGCCAGGAATCCTCGATAGAGCATCTGCAATGTTGCGTCTACCAGGGATGTGCCTCACAACGAAGTCATTGAGCTGTAAGCGCTGAACCCATCGTTCTATGCGTGCGCTTTGCTTTGATCTTGCCGAAGAAATTACTTCCAACGGTTTGTGGTCCGTAAGGAGCATAAACTGCTGATCTAGCAGGTACGTATGGAAGCGCTCGCACGCCCACACCAATGCCAAAGCTTCCCATTCGGTCTGCAAATACCGTCGTTCAACGTGTGACATTGTGTGACAGGCATAAGGGACTGCCCGTTGCCCTCTCTGCTGCTCTCGAGTGAGGACCGCTCCCAAGCGCATTGAAGATAGGCCAAAGCTGCACTACAAGCCAGCTGGTGCTTTAACTCCTCAAAGGCAGCTCCTTGGGCCTGCCCCATTGAAATCTTGCGCCAGAAATCGTTGACCGATGGAGTGGTTCCATGGAAGTTCACAAATCAGGTAGAAATAGGGCGCTAAATCCCACCATGCCGAGAAAACTCCGTACCTCCCCTGCATTCTTTGGTGGGGTTGTCTCAATGATAGCTTCTACCTTGCATGGTGTGGGCTTGATGCCCTCATCTGTCAGTTGAAGCCCATAAAATTCGATGGCACAATCGCCAAACTTGCACTTCGCTTCGGTAACCATAAGGTCAACTGATTCAAGACGCTGGAGTACCGCATGCAGTCGATCGCCATGTTCCTTCTGTGACCGCCCATGCACAAGGATGTCATCTGCAGCGTTGACAACTCCTGGTAGGTCCATTATAGCATTACGAATGATCTTTTGATACAGTTCTGGTGCAGCTGAAATCCCAAATGAGTTCGAAGGTGCTAATGTCTGTAAAGTCGACCACCATTTGCAACAAATGTTGTGACATATCATGATGACTCTGCCAACTCGACCTGGCGAAAGCCCATCTCAAGTCGAGCTTTGAAAGTATGGAGCTTCTGTTGACTTCATGAAGGATTTCATCAACTGTCAGCATCGGACGACGCTCGCGAGGAACGGCTTGATTGACACGCCGAAGATCCATGCGCAACCGAATATCGCCATTCTTCTTCGGCATGATGACGACCGGAGTTATCCACGCTGTCGGGTCCTTGGATTCTTCAATGATGTTCAGATCCATCAGCTCACGCAGTTTGCAATAAAAACCCTCCCGGTACGCATGTGGAACGCGTCGATGTGGCTGAGCAACCGGTGGCACGTTCTTATCAATTGAAAGAAGCATCAATGTGCAGCACTGCCTTGCAGCCTACCAGCTTGCCAACTCCCTTGGAAACGGTAGGATACCGTGCTGATAGAGTTGCCTTCCGTGCGGTCGGCGCAACACAGTTTACATCAGGTAATTCAGGGGCCTCCAAGTCCAGCGACGATCTACCAAGCAAAAATTCACTTTTCCCAGCAATAACAATGATGTCCGCTTGCACAGTCTTGCCTCCCATGGTGAGTGCCGCGTTGAGCTTGCCTTTTACCAGCAGCTGTCAGTCCCTGTATATGCACAGAGTTGTTTGTGAGTCTTTGCCAGTTGGATTGGCAGCCCATCACTTCGAAGCCCTGCCAAAGTTTCCTCTCCCATAATGTTGCAGGATGCGCCAGAATCAATAAGAGCCCACGTCCTCACGCCATCTACGGTCAAGGTCTTCCTCGACATCGAATTCGTTCGGCAGACGCTCAGTACTCAGACAGCTTCGTCTTCACCTTTCTCTATCTCTTTCGCTTTCCATGTCTTGGTCCGGGACCCGACGAGCCCCGCCTCTCCGCTGCGGAGAGGTCTTGGACTTTTCCTTCTCGACTTTGTCGGCTGATCACCCTCGTCCGACCGACACTTTAGGGCAAAGTTGCCGACGCGTCCACATTTAGAGCATGTTTTCACCACGAGCTGGACAGTCCCTTTCGGCAGCGAAATGTCCCGGTCGGCAGCAGTTATCGCAGGTTCTTCCCGTAACCTCCGTATGCTTGGCAGCCTTCACCTGCTTCAAGCCGGCGAACGACGATCTGGTTGTCATTCTGTAGGCCTATTCCTCAGTTGTTTCGTACTGCCGCCAAAGACGAAGACCCTTCTCGAGTATCAAGTCTGACTTCCCAAGCAAATTCTTGCGAAGTCCATGGTCGACGTCGCACACATTTGCCAACAACACATCACAAACCTGGCCATCGACAGCACTGTCCTCGCCAAACGAGCGATGAGCAGCCTGTGCCTGCAAACGAGCGACAAACTGACCATCCTTCTGTTGCTGGAGAGGTCGAAGCTGGTAGCGCTCGAAGTGCTTGCTCGATGTAAAAACAGGATGACGCGTCCAGTGCCTCGATGGCGCGCGCATAGGCATAGGCAGTCTCTGTGTCCTCTCTTAAGGTATCAAAACGATCCTACAAGGCGATATTCCTGCATGGTGAAGCAAGAGGGTGCGCTTCTTCCCAGCGTCAGTATTGCCTGGGCCAACGGCAAACTACTCAAGACTCCATTTCCATTTCTTCCAGCGCGAGCAGCAACCTCATGGGCTGGGCCCGAAATGTCGACAATGCCTGGACCGTTCAAAATAGCGAAAAAGAAAAAAAAGTTATCTACTAAAGCTTCAGGACGGTGCACTGCATTGGCCCCGTGTTGCGGCTGGCCAAAATATTAATGGCGCTCGCGATACCATGGATACCGGCCCTGGTCTCCTTGGTCTCCCTTTGCTCTACAGGAAATTAGAAAGCTGTTGGCGACAGCTGTACTGCTGTCACCACTGGCCTCTTCACGGGGGCTGCCGTCACAAGTGCAGCAGCATCAGCAGATCGCCTCATGAGACGGACTAGCAAGCACACTGGGCAACACAGTACACTGCTCCTCAGCTGAAATTTGAACACTACGCTTCCCGCGAACGGCCAGGCAGCACCAGCCTTCCACCTGCACCCCACCCCTCGCATACACGGCCATGTTCATCTACGAAACGCCTACCAGGACTTTCTAGACCAAGCCAAGCTCCACGTCTTCTCGAGCTTGTTGACGAAGCCATTCGAGACTTGTACGTAGGAGCGTTAATATTATGGTTACAGCAGAATATTGTCAAGCAAAAAAAAACAAACGACTGGGTGTCACACAGGACCTACCTCATGGCATCGCCACTACTTCGAAGGGTCTCGACATCCCGCTCAAAACGATGTCCGTTCCCATGGACGGCTGTCTTTAGCGTCCTAGCACTTCGTCAGTGGCGTACTTTGTGCCTGGACCGGACGCCAAGACAGCCAAACTTCGCGAAAAAAAGCCCGTCTTTGGCGAGAAAAAAACGACTACTCAGCAAGCTAGATCCTTAAAGGTTCGACGAGGCTAGCTTCGGAAGCCCTTGGCCGATTGGAAAGATTCGAACATCGCTGGAAAGCTGGTCACTTCAGCTATCCAGTAATCACCATTGCAAAGCTCTACTACGCTGCATTGCGCAATCGCGGACATTCGAACACAAGATGGTGCAGCGCAGAGCGCGACTTCCAGGTCACACACGTACTCGTGCCCATACATTTCTATGCGCGGCCAGATCGCCGTGTACAAAGGTGGCCGTTGCAGGCTCCGTGACAACAGCGGAGCCGACAATGACAACAGCAGAGCCTACATACTAGTACAGTTACTTTGCCAATAACAGAGCCTGCAATGGCCACCTTTGTCATTTTCTTCTCTCCTGTTCTCTTGTCCTAAAGTGCATTTTAGATTCACACAATGATTACATATAATTATTTCCTTGTTAGAGTCTAGTCCAGTGTCAATCTGATGAAGAACCGTAAGGTTCGAAACGTCATGATTATTACGAACTGATGGACTTGTGTTATACGCTGGGGGTGGATCAGCTTTCTCTACTTGACTAAACGTTTTTCAGCCTTCCCCTAGGATTGGAGGTGTTGTGGGAGAGTAGCACGCGTTCTTATTTGTCTGTCTGTCTGTCTGTATGTGTTTTCTTCTTTCAGCCCATCTGTCCTGCTGTTTGTCGGTCGTTGTCTTTGTCTTTCTGTCTCTTTCTCTCTCTTCTTCCTCTGTCTCTCTCTCTCTCTCTCTCTCTCTCTCTTTTCCTCTCCCACACGCACACACTTTAACACTTTCACTCTCTTTTTCTCTCTCTCTCTCTGTCTGTTTGTCACCCACACATACAGACACTTTCTGTCTGTCTTTCTGTCTGTCTGTCGGACTGTCTGTCTGTATTTCCTACTGCCTGTCTTTCTTTCTGTCCGTCTGTCGTTCTGTTTCTCTCTCTCTCTCTCTCTCTCTCTCCCCGGTTCTCTGTCTGTCTCTCTCTCTCTCTCTCTCTCTCTCTCTCTTTCTTTCTTTCAGTTCTGTCTCTCTTTTTCTCACACTCTCTGTACCTGTCTGTCCGTCTATCTGTCTCTCTGTCTGTCTGTCTGTCTGTCTGTCTGTCCGTCCGTCTGTCTGTCTTCGTTTCCTTTTCTTTCCGCCTGTCTCTCTTCTGTCTGTCTGTCGTTCTGTTTGCCTTTCTGTGTGTGTCTCTCTCTCTTCCTCTGTCTCTCTCTCTTCCTCTCTCTGCCTCTCTCTCTCTCTCTGTGTCTCTTTTTCTCTCTCTCATTCTCTGTCTTTCTATCTCAGACTGAGTCTGTCTCTCTTTTTCTCTCTCTCTCGCTCTCGTTCTTTCAGTTTTGTCTTTCTTTCACTCTGACTCTCTGTATATCTGGCTCTCTGTCCGAAGTCTTTCCCTGTCTGTCTGTCCGCCTGTCTGTCTGTATGCCGGTCTCTCTCTCTCTCTCTCTCTCAAACACATGTGCACACACGTGCGCGCATACACACATGCACATTCGCGTGCACGCACACGCACATGAACGACACGCATGCCGGCGGGCAAGCAAACACACAGACACACGCACACATGCGCTAGAGCAAGAGCACTTGTTGAGGATGCAACATACAAACAAGGTGTTTTCTCCTCCTAAATAGCAGCAAAGTCAGGAAAACACCCATTGCTGGCAACTTGTCTACCTTTCAATTTTTGGCAACTTGCTTTTTTGTTGTCGTTGCTCCATCAGGAAACACCTCTCCCAGCTACTGGCAACTACTCTGCCTTCCAGCGACCTGAAAAAAAACTTTTTTTGTCCATGTTGGGGAAAACCTCAAACTTTCTGAAATGGAACGCACCTCGAATCACCTCCCGGGGGAAACACCTCGATGAGATGCTCCTTCTAGAGCACTTCACAGGGATACTACATACAATAAAGGTGTTTTCTTTTCCTAACTGGCAGCAAAGTTGGGAAAACACCTCCATTTCCAAACTGATCGTGTCTTCAGTGACTTTCTTATAACTCGATCGCCACTCATTTCAGGAAGGCACATTTTCCTCACTGCTCTGGTTTCTGATGACCTCTCTTTTGTTTTTAAGATTGCCACTCGTTTCAGGAAAACGGCTCTTTCTCCTAACTGCTCTACGTTCTGGTGACTTTTTGAGGATCCCATTTTCCAGAAAACACCTCAAGTTTCCTAACTGACGTGTACCTTGAAAACTCCACCTAGGGAAAACACCTCCGTGAGGTGCTCCTGACCATAAGTAGCCCACCGAAGGTGGTGGCTGCGAGAAAAATGGCCGGGTTGCCCACAGAGGAAGCACGACGAATTGTCAGTCTGCCATTGGGCCCTGACATGGGTGGCTTGGCTGTTGCTGCGTACCTCCTGCCAAACGCCGAGCGAGGGAAGCGGCCCTCGCGATTTTTTCCTTATCGTTTGCATCATCCACCAATTCCCCAGAGTAGACTCCACGGTTTCTATTCAAACTGGCCGGCAATTCGAAGGTATTTTTGCCGGGTAGACAGGGTTGACTTTCTTTATTCCAGCAGAGACCGGACCTCCTCATTGCCATCCGGCATATTTTCCAGCGCCACATACACTTACGTCAGGATACCCCTGCTGAAAGCTTGCTGGGATGCCAGCCCACGCTTCGAGAACTTAGGAGAAGTGGCAGAAGGGGATGCACTCGAACGCCGCTTCTTGTCCACAGCGCTGCCGAGTGTAGACGTGGCACTCACGGCTTGAGATGCCACACAGCGTGTTTCCTGGCGGCGAAGACCCCGCCAAGGTTGACGATCCTGCCAGATAAGGAGGGCCCGCAAGGCTTGTGGGACCTGGCCTAGTCAATGGACCTCCTTCGTCGCCATGGTGGTCACCA
>JAOWAR010151754.1:0-11231 GCA_028571005.1 Clathrina lutea
CCCTTAATAATAGCCTTTTCTCTGGCTAGTGTGGTGCAGTAGATAATAATAATAATAATAATAATAATAATAATAATAATAATAACGACATCAAGCGCATACTTGGCTCGGTTTGGTGCTGGATGATGACACAGGGTGAAGGGCGTGACGGGTGTTTTCAGCCTGCACGGCGACAGCCCGGTGAAGGTCCGTGGGAGCTGCACGAGTGTTTTCTGTCTCCTTTAGCAATTTATTGATGGAAAGAGCGGATACAACGTACAAGGCAAATCGATGGATCCACGTCTCCCACCACTTGTGAAACGGTACTGAGCCCTTTGCCGGAACAGGTGTTGGTGCTCCTATCATAGGAAGGAGCATGTAGTAACCTGGAAACCATGCACCGGTTGCTCACCGGTTCATACCGGGCTTGTGCCGGTCGGTAGTGATTTGGGCCCTTCATACACTGCTTCGGGTACGAGCGAAGGTGCGAGGATGGAGTCAGCAAGCCTTCGTTCTCCGGCGCCATATCCATGGTGAATAGCCTGTGGTAAGCCTGACGCCAGTCTCCCAAACCTGAAGATAGCATCCAACGCGTACGTAAACCGAGTTGCGTGGTTGTATGTTCATTCCCGCCAGCTATCGCCCTGGGCTTTTCCGAGCATGTGCCCCGAGGCTATACTAAAGAGGCGCTGCTTGAAGCTTTGTTCAGGACGCTGACCATGCTCAACATTCCGAGTTATTCGTTCAAGGGCTGCAAACTTGATTCGGAGTGTTCTCGGGAAACCACGAAAACCAGTGGCTACGGAAGGCACACTGTACCAAGTCAAGCGGGCAGTGATGTGACGCATACCATGGCCGGTTTAGAAGGTTCTTTTCCGATGGCCGTGGAGGACTGATTCCGCTTTCACCTGCTTGGTTTGTTGACTTTCAAAAGCGTTGTCTGCGGGAACACTCAACGCCTGCGCCCGGTGTTTGCGGAAAACTGAATGTTCCGGGCGTGATCGTGCCCGGTACCAAACGGGCTACCCTTGCTCTCATCGGCTTTGGAGCTCGATCGGCGGGGGATTGACGAATTCAGGAGATCCTTCCGCGCACACGTTTCTGGACCTGAAAGATGGCTTGATCACTCGAAGGAGTTCATGTGACCGTGAAGGGCGGAGATGATGGCTACTTTTCTGCATAGCCGTGATACCTGGGAATTAAGAACAAGCTAGGACATTTAGGTTTCAGCAGGTGGCGTTAATTTTTTGTGACCAGCGCAAGAAGTGTTAAGCCCTTATTTCTGATAGACCGTGCATTGATAAAAGCTTAGCCTGAAAAGCCATTTCAACTCGGGGTCTTGAAATGAAAGTTGAAACTTCAAGTCTCGAAAGCATTTAGGTTCATGCGGGCCACAACCTTCAGTGTGTTCCAAGGGTAAAGGGGGAATAACGTCAACTTATCAAGCTCAAGTTTCCTCATCCAAACGCCCTGATCATTTGGTTTTTCAGAAAACCTTTCTGAAACTGATAATGTAATGGAGCTTTAGGGTCGGCGGTAACCAAGGAGAGCTGTTTAAGGTGGGGTGATATAGATTTTGGTTTATGTAGGTCATTGCAAAGAAGAGAATTGGATGAGATGTCAGATTCAGAGCATTTCAGACATTTTCATCATGGATAGAATTACAATGGCAATAATTTCCGCGAGCCTTTCCAAAATTGACGCGACTTCTAGTCTGCGTCATAAGAATCATCAGAGCATTGTTTTCATCCCAAATCGCTAATTTGTTTTTTTTTAATTGAAAAGATGCAATGGAAAATGTTATGAAGCCCCAGTGCTTGAAACTGACTACCCTGAAACTAGCCCAAGCAGGAAGTGGGAGGGTGCACGTCCTCTCCCACCCAACCCTACCCTTTCCAGGCCAGGATATGGTGAAGGAAATTGCGAGCAAACTGGCCTTACCTACCTCCTTACCTTGATATTGATGGCTTCAATCCTCCTGAGATGTACATCTGGGGTAAGGGGAGTGTCTACCCCATAACACTCTAAAAAAGGCCAGCAGGGTAGTCTGACTTATGTGGATTGTTTGACCGTCATTGGCAGAACACTCCATAAAGTTTGGTAGCTCTTCCTTTCACAATGACGACAGTGTACCCCCTGGGGGGGGGGGGATGATGGATTTTGAGAATGAGCAGTTTGCCTGTTATTTATTCTGCACACGAAGTCTCATCTCATTAAGACCAAACTAGTCTGCCACAAGTGGCTGTCCCTTGTCCAAGACTTCAGAAGGAAATCCAACCCGTCAAAGTGTGGGTGCAGGAGAGAAAACCAGGTCAGCAGTCCCTTCCAGTCTTTGCATGACAAACTATGCAAAGTGTTTTTAGACGAAGTGTTTAGAATGGTTGCTATGACAGCTATGACAGCAGACTACAGTTCAGACGTTCGAAATTGCTCACAGTCTTTCCTAAACAATAATTGGACAAGGAAATGTGAAGAAGCCCAGGGAGGAAGTTATATAGCTCCTGTGGATTTCCCCGTACGGGTGGATATGTCCTTAGAGGGAAGGCTTCTCTTGGAGTAACAGGAGTTAAACTCATCCTTAATAAGTCAAGGACGATGCAAAGGCACACATGGCGTGTACCAGTTCTCAAATTGCCTGACATTTTCGTCCACCGACACTGCCGTGATAGGGGAACAGGTCACCACAAACATCTTACACTTCAGTCATGACTTTCGGAAAAAGAAGATCGAGTGTCACTCACTTTACATCTTTTCACACACACAAGAGCTTCTTCCAGTCGTTTATGCTCATCTTCCGCTCCATCGTATTGGTAGAGGTCGCCTTTGTTCGATGTTTTGAAAGGCTTGTTGGAAGGCACAAGAGCAGTTTTATCAGGAAGTACAGCTAAGCTGCTATGTTCATTTGCAATGTCAATAATCAAATAAATAAAAAAATCCACCTCTCTCCTTTACTTGTGGAGCAGGCCTTGAAACGAGGCCACTTTTAGCACCGCAAAAGGCGGTTTTAAAATTTTTATTCAAAGCCTTTAGGTGAGACAATGAAAGTAGCTTCTTTTTCTTAATACGGTGGAATCAGTGCAAAATGTGAAAAAGTTTGTTTGATTTTCAATAATTGACGAAAGGGCGGATTGCCTCCAAACGTTCAAGGCTGTCTGTTCTTGTCGAAGACAATTTCCCAAATGAAAAATAACGTCTATATATTGCCATGGCAACTATGTGGTAAAATGTGGTTTGCGGTTTCTACATGTTCCACTTTATAAGTCCACCTTCTTTCGTTTTGATGTTATGGAAGAGGGTCACTAGGCACTAAAAGCACTGGAAACGGAATTTTCCTAATTACGTGCTGGGAGAACAACCAAACAAAGTGCATACCTCCAAACATATGCCGCACTCCTTAATCTGGTGGTGGTGAGCTAAACGGCCAACTGCGGAAGAAGAGTGACCTTCTTGGGTCCGTCCGATGCCATGTCGAAAGAACAAGCGCACGTGTAACATCGCCACAGCGGAACGTTGTCGACAACTCACTTCGACGCGGCTGTCACTTCTTCTTCGATGTCAGAGTTCGCGCTCTTTCGGATGTGTTGGCCTGAGCCGCCGCGCTCCTGTTGCCATGTGAACGACCCAACCCCACCGATTTTATTATCGGCTTTTAACCCAAAATGCCCCCCAAAAGGGCAACGGGCCAGTCTCCCTTCTGCGCTCACAAACCCTGGGTTTTTTTGAAAATGGGGAATACTTCAGGACAAAACCTTCCAGTTGGCATACTCATGAATAGGCAGCCTTGACCACATTTGCCAAGGCTACTGTTCAAAAATTTTCACATTTAGGACTGATTCCCCCGTATCATTTCAGTCATTGTACTGACCAGCCAATCCAACGGAGGGTTCCATGGATGCTGCGATGGATGATTTTCCGTTGCTTGATAGGGTTGGGGTATGGCGATACCAAGCTGAGGTATCATTTGGTGATCAATCCTCGCTTCTGTGTTGAGTACGACTCCCTTCCACATAACTTAATTAGTTTAATTCATTCTGATTTTATTGTCTTTGGAAGAAGATAGGAACGGATCGGAACTAGAAATACGAAGAAACCGGGTAGATGTGGGTTTCGTGGGTTTCTTGATCCTCGTGATCTGTGGTGGCATTACCCATCGACGTTCAAGGCCCGTCCACGACATCCTGGTTCCTGCCTATATGTAGATCCCCTTCATCGAAGAATGCACACAACTCGTTCAGAGCCTCGGTGCGTGGGCCACATCTTGTTCATTGTACTCATTCGTCTAGATCGTGATCAGTAAGAACGCCGATCGATTGAGAATGCGCGGCTTCATCCATTTTCCTGACCAGCGAGATTCTTCATCGCACGGGACAAACTCTCGCCCTGAGCGTAAATGCTATACTACGCTGAGACTAGAGACGATAGGAATTTGGATGTGTCAAGTGAAAGAATGCAACTCACTGTACACAGATAATATAGCCACAAAATTGAAAAGGATTCTTTCTGTGACCGAGAGTCATTGGTTTCAAATTACTATTGCCAAGCAATCCTAGCAATCCTCGAACATCTTTTGGTAATAAAAGTGTACTGCAGGATCTAGAGCAAAACAGAAGACCGACTGAATTGAATACGGACGGTTTGTGGATAGACTAGGTGTCGTTTGTTGTGTTCCTACCTTTGTTGGGTTCGAGTTCAGTGCTGGCACAGGCGTTCTAATTGTTTTGAAAAGACATTCTCTATACTCCTCGATCATGACAAACTCGGAGCGCTAGCTTCGACCTGGGACTGCGCAGAGGTTGCTAACTGCAAGCTGCTTGTTGATTTCAAGCTGGAGCTTTTTTTCGCAGCACCATTTGACAAGGTGATGCAGTTGAGAGGGATAGCTGGCATACAGTATAGATCTCGCCCCGGGAATCCCCGTGTAAGGTTTTCTTACGAGCTGTCGCCTCCGCCTAACAAGATGTCTCTCGTGCGCCAACGCGCTAAGCTCAGTTAAACCGGGAACCGGTGCAAAGGAAGACAGATGTGGCGCCTGAAACGGGGCAGTACCTTCCAGGAGGAAACAAGTCGCCAGATCCTCAGCGGTGGAGAACTTTTTGGCAGACTCTTCTCCACTGAGCTTACTGTCCAGAAATGGAGGGAAGCCGCAATGAAGAACAAGGACCGACATTTCTCCCCCTTCCTGTCCTCGCGCGTTGTTTTCTGCGGTGGACGAGCTACCTGCGTTTCAGCTCAAGGCAGGGGTGGCTCTCTTAAAATTTCGCTTCCGCGGATAGAATGGGAGTGACTCAGATGACGTCGAACCGGTATTTTTTCCTAGCCGCCTTATAATTGGGGCGGCAATTGTGAGAGTGACAGAACACGCGACTGTACGTGATTTTTTAAAGTGTCAGGCTGTCAGCCCCTTGAAGAATATGTAGGACTTAATTCACACAGGGACACTCCTATTTCGTGTATGTTGATCCTGAAGGAGCTGTGACGCTACTCTCACTGGTGTTCCGAAACTCGTCGACTCGATTGGTTGAGGTTGGTGTCACGGACGCGTCTTAAAACAATTACGAACCCGCGTTCGGCTGAAGTATTGCTGCACATCGGGAATGAACAGCCGTCATTGTGCTGCTTCTAGAACGTAAAACGTACTCCCGCAGTCATATTCTTTTGATAAAAATGGGTTAATTGTCTTCGACGACGAACTTTTTGTGATGTACTTCTCTGAAGCGGAGGGTTAAATGAGATCAGGGTCTTTTCTCCCGGTTCCTACGTCTCGCACAGTCTCGCCGCCGGTGTTTTTTCCACTTGCAGTGGCACTTAAAAACTAACAGAACGAATGAGTTCATGGTACAAAGGTCGAAACTGAATCTCCCTTCTATGACATCACTGTCTTGTCATGCTTTTAAAACGTCTGGTTATCTGCGTGGAGTGGATTAGGAATATTTTGATGTCAGCGTGCCTCAACAGTCGATACGTGTCGAAACAAAACACGGGGCTTTAAAATATACGGTTTCCCGTAGGAGAGGCTCTTAAGCTATGAAAGGGTACAGGTAAAAGTAGACGTGCGTTGAAAAGTGCCGGTTAAGGTGAATGTGTGTTAGTAAGGGAAGAGAATTGGTGGGTTGTAAGTGTCTAAGGTGGAAAAGTTACAGAGGAAAGCCAGTGTCTTGATTGTAGGGGCGAGCCTCACAGTCTCGCCTTGCCCATTCCCCGAGTCAAGCGATACAATGTGAGTAACCAGAAACAAAGAAGATAGAAAGACAGAAAGAAAGAAACGGGAAAAGGAAAAGGAAAAGGAAAGGGAGCAAACTTGACAAATGTATTTCCACTCAGGGAACCGAGACCTTAACAGTGACCTCGTGAACAAAGAATAACGGCTGCCAGCTGAGAGCCAACTGGAAAACCTAATACGCATAGAATCAAAGTACAACTAGAAATCATCCGGAACTGTTGCGCCCGCCCGGAAACGGACCGGAAAGTGGTAACCAAGTAGAGAAAGACTCAACATCCCGGCCTCCACAAACCGATAGGATAAAGAGGTTTAACACTAAGCTGAGAGAGAGAGAGAGCAAAGTTTGCAATCACAGCTCTGTAGTGATGTGCTTGAGAACACAAGGCTTGGTGACAGGCCAAGCAAGATAGGCTGTTCCCGCCTGAATCTGCACTGAGCGGACGAGCCCGTTTTGACCAGGGCATGTGGCTACACGTGCAAGCCGCCACTGTCCGCGTGCCTAACTCTCCACAATGACTACCAGGTTGTCAACTTGGATGTTCCTCGACGGACGTAGATTCTGTTGGCGAGCCTGCGGCAACGCAAGATATTCGCGCTGCCACGTCTGCCAAAACAGTTGGTGATGAATTAATTTTTTCTCCATGATTTTTGTCGTTGACAATCCTCCCTGTAGAGCAATCCAGGAGACCAAGAAGAAAATGGATAGAGAGAGATAACACGGGGAAGATTAAGAATGAGAAAGGAGAATTACGTTGTACGCCTGCGGAGGCAGAGAGACAGGGAATGAAGAAAAAATCATTTTTCTTCGTTCCCTGTCTCACTGTGAGTCTCCTTTCTCATTCTTCATCTTCCCCGCGTTATCTCTCTCTATCTATAATTTCTTTACTCGTCCCGTGAGGCCAGGGCAATTCTAGTCCCTTGACAACTCTCCTCCGGGCAGGAAAAGAGTTTCGCGGTACCTGGTGCGGGCAGCCATCCTGAGTTTGGATCACTGCAGCCATAGAGCTAGGCAGTAGCAATGCTGTCGGCAGTGAGGCAAAACAAAGTTAAGTGATTTGCTTGAGGTGGGGGTCTCAGTAGCTCAGTGGTTAGAGCGTCGGGGCACAAATCTGAGGCCGTGGGTTCGAGCCCCATCTGAGGCCAATGAGTTTTTTCTTCATTCCCTGCCTCTCTGCCTCCGCGGGCGTAAAACTTGATTCTCCTTTCTCATTCAAATGGTTACTCATGAGATCTTCCAAATCTGAGGGGTCGTCGGACACAGGTGTCAGGGGGCGGTTGTCAAAGGCGTTCTCGATCTCAGCCAAAATGCCTCGAAGCTTGCACTTGGTGACAAGAGCATTGCCCAAGACTGCTTGCAGATGCTTCTTGACAGATCTGATCAGTCGTTCCCAAACACCCGACATGTGAGGGGCTGTGGGGCGCTGGAAGAGCCAAAAAACACCTTTCTGGCGCAGCCTACTCTGGATGTTTGTGCGGTTCGACCCTCTAAATGCTTCGCGCAGTTCTCTCTCTCCTCCGGTAAAATTGCTTCCACTATCTGAGTGCCGTTCTTCAGGAGTCCCACGACGATTAAAACGCATGTGCAAAACTGTGATGAAGTCATCACTTGATTGATTAGATGCAAGCTCCAAGTGTGCAGCTCTGCTATTGAGACAGGTAGAGAGACTTACCCACACTTTCGGCGTTGACTGAGCATGCTTCACTAGGAGAGGTCCAAAATAGTCGAGGCCAGTAACTGTAAACGGAGGCTTGTATGCGATCAACATGCCTGATGGTAATGGTGCCATTTCTTTTGAGCATGGTCTGGTGTTTGCTCACTGACAGATCAAACATGCCCGAACGGCCGACTTCGCTAAAGCATCACCCAGACGATCCAGACCTCACGTCTCGAAGCAGCGAGTACTTGCTCTCGCCCTGCGTGTAGAAGTCGAAGGCGCACCTGCTTAATGAAAGCTTACTAGCCACATGTTACTTCAGAAGGATGAGGGGGTGCCGCTCTCTAAACGACAGTGACGACGACCATTGCCGGTGACGCCAACCCTCATCAGATGATCATCCAGGAAGGGCTTTAAGTTGGCAATCTCGCTGGAGACACTGACAGGCTTCCCTGAGGCCAACTGCCTGATCTCCTCTGCAAACATAGTCGCTTGAACTGTCTACGCAATCCTGTGCGCGGCAAGCTTGAGGTCGTCCACAGTTACATATCGTGCTGCAAGCTTGGGTCACCCACTGGCAATCCAGTCACTGAAACAACAGAGCCAAGCAACGTGGTGTTGAAGATCCCACCACGATCATCACGTCCACCTTTAAGCTTGCATGAGCTACCTGCTTGCTTGGCCTCGGGCTCTTCACCTCGTTGTTATCGTTGGTTAGCTCACACATCGTAAATTGTGGCTAGGTGTCTGTATTTTGAACAAGAAACTCAAGTCCGTTCCGCCATCGCCGGTTTCTGCAGTGGATGGGTCACTCAGACCGTGAAACACGTCATTCACTAGATTATTCTTGCCAGGGCAGTGTCGGCAGTGCTCTGTGCTCATAGACACACAGATCTCCTCTACATGATGAGCCACAAACGTGTGAAAGCGTATGTCAGTGCTTGAAATAAATTGAGGGACGGTCTCTGAGTCCGTCCAAAAGGTTGCTCGAGATATACATGTAGATATGGTCAATTCCGAGTTAAGGAACAGGTACAGCCGTACCCCCAGCACGGCAGCCTGTAGCTCCAAGCGAGGGATGGAGAGGGGTCAGATTGGTGCCGTTCTTGCCTTGCCTGCCACGAAGTTAACGTGGACATTATTGTTGCAAGATGTGCGCAAATAGATGCAAGCGCCGAACCCAGCCTCGGATACATCGCAGAAGATGTGCAGTGACACTTCAGCGTTGTTGGTTGTTTGGAAGAGATGGTAGCACCTGGAATGGCCAATGTCGTATAAGCGCGGTATCTCCTGTTTCCATCGCTGCCAAGCAACCTGCTCTGAGTGCTGGAGTGGCTCGTCCTAACTGAGTTTTTTTACTGCCAGACCTGCTGCACCGGGAATTTTGCTTGGAGGGTTTCTGGACACACCAGCCCGAGAGGATCATAGATAGCGCTGAGTGTAGACAGAACTCCACGTTTCGTCATTGGACGATCATCCCAGCCAACCCGGAACTCGAACAGGTCCTTCTCCACGTTCCACAGAAAACCCACTGTTCTTTCGGGTGGAAGGGCATCAAGGTCGAGATTGAGCGTTCCTCATGCACGTTCCCCTCGTGGTATGGATTCCAGCACACTCCTGTCGTTGGAGACCCATTTTGTCTATCGAAAGCCGCCACGCGACAGCATGCGTGTTACCTCGTCTGCAAGAACAACAGTCCTTCAACATGTCGTCGACATAGAAATAATTCAGAACGGTCGCGACGGCCTCTTCGGAAAAATACTTTTTGTCGTCCCTGGCGGTTTTGTGCAGAACAAATGTTGCACAACTTGGCCAGTCCACCGCACCAAAAATGTGTCATTCGGTAGATACGTGGGGTCGCATCGAGGTCACCTTTCAGCCAGAAGAGGAAGCGTAAAGCATGAGCATCCTTGAAGGGTACACTGACCTGCTGGAATATGGCCTTGACGTCGGCTGAGACAGCAATTCTCTCCTGCCGGAAACGAAGCCAAATACCCACTAGATTGATGGTCAGATCAGGACCCTTAGCGAGCTCCTGGTTGAGAGATCTTCCATCATACTCCACTGCTGCATCAAACACGACGCGGAGCTCCCCCTTGTGAAGGTGCCTAACAGGGCGGTGAGGGAGATGCCACGTTCTGCCAGGTGTGGGATCGGCATCGCCGCTCACTTCTTCAGCGTAACCTTCCTTGAGGAGGTCTTCTTTGAACTCGGTGTACTTGATGCGAAGAGCTCTGTCTTTCGCCAGGCGCCTCTTCAGACCTCGAAGGCGTGCCTCCGCTAGTGACTTATTGTCAAGCAGACTTGGGCCCTCTGATCTCCACAGCATTGGTACTTCGTAGTGACCATCGACTAGGTGGGTAGTGGACTCCATCTTCCTTAGCGTTTTGCGTTCAGACACGGACAGCTGCTTTGTTGCATACACCACAGTTCCAATGTGGTCGAGGTCCATGAAGTCCTCGAGCTGTTTCGAAAGCTGATGGTCGGTCGAAGACTTTGTGATCACAAGGTTTGATCAAAGGCTCCGGCCCGCTTGATGCTTCAGTTGGACACATGAGTGTCCAGCCAAAACAAGTTCGAACAGCGCAGGGCTCCCATTGACGCTCCACTCGCTGCTCCGAAAACAAGGTGAGCACTGCATCAGCACCGATGAGTACTCCTACAGTACCGTCACAGTCAGTCGGCAAGGCGATGTCCTTGAAATGTTCTCACCTGTGAAGATCAGTAGGTTTGGGTTCACCTGGTTAACATATACAAATTTATACATAGTGCAAAATTTTACAGGGCTATAATGAAATGTGGGCAATCAATGCTATGGCAAGTGGTTAAGATACATGAAGAAAAGAAGTAGGGCAATTTAATTTAGGAGTGGTGGACAAAGCTCTGCAGTGAAGGCAAGCTTTACATGAACACTAAGGGACATGTATTAAGCAGGGGCACAATGGAGATAGAAAGGGCTGCTTTGCTTTACTTTTAAATTCAGAGAATTTA
Source organism: Clathrina lutea (assembly GCA_028571005.1). Lineage (NCBI taxonomy): Eukaryota > Metazoa > Porifera > Calcarea > Clathrinida > Clathrinidae > Clathrina > Clathrina lutea. The sequence continues at coordinate 10,846 of JAOWAR010151754.1, forward strand.
GTTACTGATTTTAAGTGCTTTCGAAGGGCATCAAAAATGTGTGCGGCGAAATATATGGGAGAGGTTTGGAAAAGACTGGAATTGGGCTTAGGCAGCTGAAAGTAGTTGTGCTGACGAAGCAAATGGCTCATGCCCTTCTGGGGAAAACATACATCCTGCAAGCGCTGGGGAGCTGTTTCATGAGCCAGGTGGAAGACAAGAAGGCAGACTGACAATTTCAACATAATTGAATAGCTGCCTGGTTGAGGCTCAGCAGGAGCGTAATGGTCACAGTGCTCAAAAATCGGGTTGCCGGAGGATAATTTTGAAAGCTCGAAGTTAATTGGAAGCGCTCTAATCGATCTCGCAGATGAGCTGGTAACTTTGGCCAAGCAATAGGTGCGTAC